>UCOL01001514.1:0-35730 GCA_900474335.1 Ormyrus nitidulus
TTGAAGCTGCGCGCGCAGACCGGACACTTGTGCGGCGACTCCTCCATGTGGAGGATCTTGTGGACGGCGAGGGTGCGGCTCTGGCAGAAACCCTTGCCGCACTCGGCGCACTTGAACGGCTTCTCCTTGCTGTGGATGTACCTGGGGGGGAGGAGGCGCGAGGCTCGCGTTAGTAATGAGCGAACGATGGTTAGGTCTTGAGAGAGCGAGAGAGAGAAAGTGTACCTGTGATCTCGGAGGTGGTCCTGCCGACGGAAGGCCTTGCCGCAAATGTCGCACTTGTAGGGCCTCTCGTCCGTGTGCGTCCTCTCGTGGATGAGGAGGTTGTAGCTCTTGGTGAACTGCCGGTTGCAGAACTTGCAGATGAACTGTTTCTTGGGTCGGGCGGAGCGGCAGCCGGGCCTCGCGGTCTCGAGGGGGGCGGCGGTGGCGGCATTGGGGGCCGCCGCTGCCGAGGAGGAGGTGGCGGTAGAGGCGCTGCTCGACGTCGTCGTCGTCGGGGCCGCCGGGGGGCTCGCGGCCGCCTCGGCTATCCGCTGCATGAGCAGCTCGTGCCCGAGGATCGACTGGCCCGCGCCGTCGAGCTCGTCGTCCAGCAAGGCCAGGTCGTCGTCCGGGTCGCCGACGAACTCGAGCTGCTCCTGGTCGGCCTGGGCCGCGGCCTCGTCCTCGTCCTTGGCGGAGGCGGCCGCCGCCTGGGCCGCCCCGGTCGCGTGCAGCCGGTGCAGCGTGACGTAGGTCTCGAGCGCCTGGAGGTTGAGGGCGGCGGCGGCGGCGTGCCCGGGCGGCAGCAGGGCCGCCCGCTGGAGCGCGGCCAGCAGCGCGGTCTGCAGGCTCAGCGAGACGCTCTGCAGGGTGAGGCTGGAGAGGGCCGCCGCCTCCTCGGCTGCTGCGGCTGCTGGCTGCTCCTTCGGGCTCGCCGCGCTGCTCTCCTCTGGCTGCACCTGCGGCTGCTGCATGGCGGCGGGGGCGACTGCTGGGCGATCCTGTGCATCGGGGCGGGAGACTGGCGGACGCGGTGCTCGCCGGGCCGAGGCGCTTTCGCGACTGCACGCGGGGCCCGCTGCTGGCCGCTGCTGGTGGAGCCACCTGGCGGTCGGGGCGCTCGGGGCCCGGCCGCGGGGAGGGGGCGCGCCGTCGCGACGCCGGCCGCTGCCGAAATCGGGCCCAAGGAGCCGAGAGCCGAGAGCGCGCAAAGCCGCAACAATTTACGACGGCAATTAATGCGCGCGAGCGGAGCGTGTACGGCGCGTGTAGTTAGGGCGCGCTTATTGCGCGGCACTGGCCGCGGAGGAGGAGGAGGAGGAAGGAAGAGGAGCCGAGAGAGGAGAGCGAGAGGACCGTTAGGGGGAGAGAGAGAGAGGCGCGCCGAGGCCTTTGCCGCGGAGGGGCACGGGCAGACTAAATAATATTATAGGTGCTGTTCTCACGGTCCCGGGACGCCCGCGGGCCAACGTGCGGCCCCGTCGCCCACGCTCGCGCGCTCTCTCTCTCTCTCTCGGCGCGGGGAGGGGAGGGAGCGCAGGGGTCAGGGGTCAGCGCGCGCTCGCTGACCGTCACCGGGATACTGTTGCCCGGCGCGCCCCACCCGCCGCCGCCGCCGCCGCCGCTCGTACGTGTGTGCATGCGCGCAGCCTCTCCACCCGCATATAGCCGCGGCGAGAGCGCGCTGCTTCTTTTTTGCGCCCGGGATATACCTGAGCCGGAGATAGTCGCTGCTTCGGCGAGCGAGAGGCGCGCTTAATCACCTTACGGCATGCGAGCGCTCCCTCTCACCTGACGAGACGGCACAGCCGGCACACAGCGCAGTACTTGCGAGAGGCTGCCAGAGTTTATCGTTTCCGGAGCAATCGAACCGAGGCCGAGGCTGCCGCTGATGCTTTTTCCGCTTTTCTCGGAACGCTTTCTTTCCGGAGGGGAGTACATCGGACGGCGGCGATGGAAATGTGCGTTCGTGATTAGCTGTTATTGTTGCCGGCTCAAACGTCATTCATCGACTCGCGGGTGAATCGCTCGGAAGATTGCGATGCCTCGGTTTTATGCATACAAAAGCAGATGGCCTTGTCAGATTCAAATACGTTCTAGCTAATATTTGCAGCGATTACTGTTTTCCGGGTAGCTGTAAATATGTTGCTTTACTATGCAGTAAAGCTACGTGGGATGCATGCAACATTAGATTAAATTATTATTTTATTGTTAATAAGTTTGCTCCGCAAAATTATCTGAAAGCATTAATATTCAGTAAAATTAACTTTTTGTCTTAACAAAATTGTTTTCTGTTTTGTTTTTTCATTCGTAAAAAAACTACTTTTGCAGTGTAGTATTACCCAGCGATATTATTTCTAAAAGCAAGACTTTTAAAATCACTATTTAATCAGATAAGTTTTTAAACAAAAATAAATCTACGATCGACGCAAAACTAACGAGGCATTGCGCGCATGCAAAACTCGAAACACAATTGCCTGGCGTTAAAAACAATTTCCAAAGAAAAACGAAATTCAAATTCTCGAGATTCCGTTGCAAAACGTTTGAAAACGGCAACGAAAAGCCGCGTTCCCAAGCTAAAAAATAGGGTGCCAAAGCCGGCACCGAGGTCAGCCCCGGCTCTCGGCAAAAAGGGGCAAAAGGCCCAGTCGCTCTCTCCCGAGAGAGAGAGAGAGAGAGAGAGACATCGATCAGCGATCTCGGAATCGCGGCGTGAAATATCGCAGGGTGGTCGCTCGCTCGCTCGTCGTCCTCGATTTTCGCCGCTTAAATGCGCGCGCCTCTCCGTACGTCGGGACTCTCGGCGCGGGGCGTCCCGCCGCGCTGATAATTAGATCGCTACCAAGCACCTTCGCTCTTTTCTCCCCCCCTCCCCATATCTTTTTGGACTCGCGCTCGCTCGTTGCCTCGTAAAAAGTGCGCACGCGCGAGAGCGCGACCGCGGAGTGACGGCTGCGGGCGAGAGACCCCTTGCCGGGCCCCCGGGCCCGGATTGATTCGTCCAATTACGCTAAACAATCCGCGCGCACACGCTGAGTAATCCGAGCGTGAACCACTTTTTCTAGAGGAAGCGCCGCGCGTCTCCTGCCAGTTTCCGATTCTTTCGGTGAATCATGCTTTCTCGAGGCTGGATTCCGTAATTGCTTTTCAGATTCTGCAGCGTTTTACTGTGATGGTTTTTGTTATTCTCGGTGATTACTTTAGTTTTGTATGTTACAAAAGTCAATGACAATTAGTTTTGAAGTTAAAATAAAGCTTGTAAGGACATTTTATTAATTGTTTAGTATGTTAATATGTTACTCATCTGTATTAAAAAAATCTACGAGTATTTAGAGAAAAAAAATAAAAAAAAGGCAATGTTATAGGTAAAAGTATACAGGAAAGAAAAAGATGATGAATTGCTACTTTTGAAATGATTTCATTCGCAGTTTCTTAAAAAAATAATAGTAAATGCACTGAGAGAAGAAATGTTGTAAAAATTACCATATTGTCTAGTAAAGTCACCACAGACTATCAAAACCTAAAAAATTACTATACTTTGTAAGCAATTTTAATATACTGTCTGGTAAATTTTCCTATAAAGAATGGTAATTTTTTTGTTTTTGACAGTCTGTGGTGACATTACTATAGGCAGTATGGTAATTTTTACTAAAAATTTCTCTCAGAGTGTAGATAAAAATAAGCGATAAGTTGTTAAAAGAAAGATTTCATATTTACATTTTTTTTTATTGAGCTTTGAAATCTCAATGAGATTTATTAGCTCAAATGAAAAATTTTACAAGATTATACATTGAGATTACAGTTAATCATGAAGTTTAATATAGATTCGCACGCAGCTACATTTGGTTCTATTAACAAAATCGACATTTTCATTGGTAGCTGTATTTTTAATTTGAAAAGCTGTGTTAACAATGTTGCTCTTTGATTGTCAAAGAGTGAGCATTGCCAGACAATATGGTCTATGTCCTGGTCACTCATTTGGCAAGTACATTTTGGATCATCTGTTATGCCTACTCTAGCCAAAGAATAAACCAAATTGTAATGGTCCGACCTCAGACGATTAATGAAGACGTTTAATTTACGGGGAATGTTTTTATTATGAAACCAAGGTTTTTTAGAATCAGTATAATAATTATTAAAATAAAATTTTCCTTTACTACTGGATGTCTCTAGTAGATGCTCTTTTGTATTATCGTACATCAATTTCTTAAAGACACAATAATTAAGGTCCGTGAACGGCGGAAGTAGTTAGCTAGAGTATCTATAGTTTCATTACCGGAAATTCCGTGGTGAGAAGGGATCCAATAGAACTTGATACTGCCTTGTGATGATTTGTTTGCTTCTAATTTGACTATTTTCTCTTTTATTTTTAGCAGATAAGGGTTCGTATTTACATATTTCAATTTATTATTATTCAAACAAGACATGGCAGATATTTTTATTAAAAATGACATAAAAGTTGTGTATTAATTTCAAATAAATTACATTAGCTCCATATAAAAATAAATTAATCGTTCTGGAAGTTGATAAACTTGCATCTATCTATAATGAATCTATTATGAAAAATCGATGAAAATAATCTGATCTCTATTCGATTTATTATGGTAGTGCAGATTGGAAAATAGAGTTCTTCTCTAAATTATTTAAGTGTTTTGTCCAGGACTATTAATTTCGACTCGCCAGTAAGACATTAATTATCTGTTAATCAAGAATATAAAAATAACTTGTAAAATTTAATAACATATAAAAAAGTTTCAATAAAAATTTAACAATATCTCTAAACCTTGACCTTCACCGCTCTCTTACTCCCGCAGACTATGCATTCAGAAAAAAAAATCTGCCCAAGCCCATCGCGAGCGCAATCACTTAATCCCCAGGAAAAATCCTGCTTCACTCCCATCGGGCATACTTGCGTGCGGAGTTAAAAAATCTATCTCCCCGTCTCCCGACATAAATAAAGCGCGCGAACCTTCCTTTTTGTCCAGCTCGTCGCGGGACACAAACTCCTCGGCGATTCCGCATAGCTCGTCGCGGTTATTAATCGGCTCGCGACCGAACGTCGCTGCACCCGAACTACTCCACCCACGAACGTCGTCGCGACATCCACCACGAGCTTTATTATCCCCCATCGCGGGCCGGCTTTCATCGCAGCCGCCGCGCGTAACTTTGTCTCGCGCGTCCGGCGCATAAATAACTCGCGCGCGAGCGAGAGAGAGAGAGAGGGAGAGTCGCGCGAAAAATGCGCGGATCCTTCCGAGATTCATGCCGCATAAGCGAAACGTATCACCGGGAGGCGGTCGGGCACCGCGATTCCATTAGTCAACGGCGCCGGAGATTTATGCGCGCCGAGCGGCGCGATGGCCCGGCGAAATATTAACGATTGTGGGCTTGAATAATTTTCTCAATTTCGTAAGAAGACGTCAAAATATCTATTTCATTAAGTTTGATCAATGGCGCTGTTAGGAGGCCTGAAATATATGCAAGCGAGCGGCGAAAACGCGGCTAGCGTGCCGACGTAAATTATCCGAGTTTACTGGATTTAATTAAGGCACTCCGTGGATGCGGCTTTCCTTTTCTTTTGAAATGCGATATCTCATGAATCGAGGCAAAAGTTGCTCAAGCCCAAGCACCTAAAGTGCTCTAATGGTTTAATCTTTCGAAACGCCTGAAAATTGAAGTATGAATCCAATAAATTTTATTGAATTTTACATATTTTCTTTGGTACTTTACTTTAGAAAAAACTTGCAATGGTCGTCTTCAAATTCGTAAATGTTTCATTTAGTATATCTTTTGTTCAGCTTTACTAGAAACTGGATAAACCAATATCGATATCTCGAAGCAGGATTCATTAAAAGAATTTTTCCACCTCGAAAATAACTCAGCACGAACAAGTTAATAAAGTTCTTTCGCTCGAATCGAAATATTCCACATGACTAACAGCCGGCAAGATTTGTATATACGACGCTTGATTTTTATCGCCGCGGCTCGCGATATTCCATGGTTTCATTGACTCGCGCCAGCTCCTCTCGCTCTCTGGGGACCGAGCAAAAAAGTTCCCACAGTAGCCCCGAGCTGCGCATAAACCCTCTCTCCCCCACTCGCCGTAACCACAAAAATAAAAAAAAAATAAAAAAAAACAGGCCCACGTAAGTCATTTTCGTCGCTGTATAAGCGGGCATTAATAAAAAAGTATCGTTTGTTCTAAGAAGCGGGAGCCGTTCATTCCTGGCGCCGGTCCATTGCGTAAAGGAGGAGAGAAGAAGAAGAAGCCGCGGGGGGGGGGGGGGGAGGACAGCGACGAAGAGACTTATTATAATAAAGATCAAATGTAGGCGGATCGAGAAAATCGTTAAGGAACCGTATCATAAATAAGAGGCAGCTCTCCGAGGAATTTCCGTGGCTACCTTCGGAATATTTTTTGGCACGGTAGTCGTCGTCGTCGTCGTCGCCGTCGTCGTCGTCGTCGGCGCTAGCCGGGAGAAGAGAAAAGGAGGATCCCGAGCCGGGCGCCGACGAGCGGTAGCAGCGGGGAGTCAAGTCGGAGGAGCCCGAAAAATACTACCGCGATTTCTCATAAATAGGAGAATCCGGCCGCTATAGCCGTCCTTCGATTTACGGCTTTTATATATGTATACCAAGCGGTTATGACGACTTCGGCCGCTGAGGCCTGACTAATTTCAAACTGGTCGAGACTTGCTTTCCTCAATTTTCTCGGCTCCTTCACTGATAGAAAATTAACCAGTTGGGCTGGTTAGCGAGTATTTTAAATCGAGCGCTTTTTAGCTAAAATTGATGTCTAAATTAAATAAAAACAATTGAAAAATCATTTTTAAAAGATAAAATATTATAAAATATTCATGAGCAAACATATTTAATTATTTGGTAATGTCAAAAAATAATAGAAATTTGTTGTTTTCAACTAAAAAACGAGCTAAGAATCAGCTAAAAACTGCTGTACTAACTAGTATTAGAACGATAATTTTTATTTAGTTTGAAGCTGTTCCTTCGAAAAACTAATCTTCAAAATTTTTAACGCGCCCGCAACAGTGACCCAATAATTTTCGTAAGCCCATCAAAAGACTGAAAGAAACTAATACCTTCCCGTCCCAATCTAATCTCCCACAATCTCCCAGTTTGTTTTGACTTACCTGGTAGCCCAGAAAAACTCAAAGGATTCCATCGCCGATAAGGCTGCCCTTAAAATTCGAGTCCACCCCGCGGACCTTTTCATCGTCATTCCCCTCGACTTTCTCCCGGTGACCGCTTTCTTCTCCTCTCTTCACGCTCCTCCTCTCGCGCTGCACTCCGCGGGGGCAAAGTCGACCGGGGGAAGGGAAAAAATAAAGAAAGGAAGAAAGAAAGAAAGAAAGAAAGAAAGAAAGAGACGACATTAGTCACGTCCCAACACAGCGAAAAAAGCCCTTTTCAGCTCGGGGACCTGTTTATCCGCGTTTAAAGAATGATTAGGCGGTGGCGTCGCGACGGGGGGCGTCCTTGTCCTCCCTTTCCGAGAGTCCGGAGAGAGAGAGCCCGAGAGGCAACTACCTGCCTGCCTGGCTGGCTGCCCTACTGCACCGGCAGCAGTTTGGCCGTCCGGGGCTTGTTATTATTATTAATTTCGGGCTTTTTGCCGGTGCGCCGCGCTCTCGAGGGGGAGGGAGACTTGACGGTAGTTACTCGGCGTTTACTGCTGTGAGAAAGCGAGCCACTAAACGAGTGCCATCCTCCCCCGGCCGCCGCTCCGCGAGTAATGCTTACCGTGAATTCGTGCGCGCTCTCGCGCAAAAAACACTAACCGCGAGGAGAGCCGAGAGCGACGACGGGCCGCTTTTCGGCTACTTCATTGCGGGCAGAGAGCGCGCCGTTCCGGATTGCTTGATTCGCACGCGAGCCTGCCGCCGGCTTGGCTCCTTTTATCCGACAGGCGCAATAAAGGGCTGCGATGAGCTTTACGGGCTGAGCTGAGGATTCTTTGTATGCGGGTATAGAGGCGGTGTCGACTTAATTTCATTATAATTGCCTGAAATCCGGGGTAGTCCCTCTGCGCTTCATATCTTTCGCTAATAAAGTTTCTCTGCTTCTTTATTATTCAAATTATGTTTTTATTAGTTTGCGAGTATCAAACGGAAGACGGTAATCACAATTTCTTCGAAAAGCTTATAATACAAGATTATACTTGTTTATCAAAATTCATCGCCGATAAATTTTCCTCAATTTCTCGAAACGCATTAATTTTATACTGTTAAAGTTCCTGCTCCTGCTTAGCATTATCATTAATCGTGGCTGCGCGCGTGAAAGATATACCCCGGTCGGCGCGGCTCCGTGACCACTCGAGAGTGCCGTAACGAACAAAAGTCACAGGAAAGAATAGCGAGGCGCACAGGCGCAGCCTCGAATAGAGCAAGAGAGAGAGAGAGAGACGAAGGCTTAGGAAGAGCCGAGCCGCGATTCGTCTTGCATTCCGAGCCGTAGCTCAAGTCGGTCGGTGAATCGCTTGAATGACAGATCGATAATTGATCATTATTATCGCATGACTGGGATCCCATTGTCGTGCCGCGCGGCAGTATCGGCACTCGGGTCGGAGGTCAGCCTCCACGCTGCGACTGTCGCGACGACTCGCGCAATATCCCCCTTTCCTCCCTCGCGAAGCTTCGGTCATTGGCGAAATTTACTCCCTGGCGGCGGGGAAGTCTGTGGAAATGGAAATTTAACAATGTTGGAAGGAACGCGAGGATGTAAGATGTCGTTAATCACAGAAATCGTATAGGTTACGCAAGGAGGAGATTAAGTAGCGGAATTCGCATCTGTTTTGTCCAAGGAATCTTTCTTCAAGTTTCCAGCGCTTGTAACTAAAGTGCTAAATAATTAAATCACGTTGAGTAATATGTTGCAATTTACGTTGTTGTGTCATCACCAGCTATAACTTGGCAAGCTGCACCACTTGGAATTTAAAGTTCTGGGCGGCAACAAACCTTACTGAAAAATCGATTCTTATTCATTCTTGAACAGCTCAGCATTGACGAATTCCAACAATGCAAACGGCTCGTGTAACGGTGGTTGTATAGGTGATAATTCTCCTTGAGGTGGCCGTTTTCAGTAGTTAAGTGTAAATCGATCTAGAAGAGGTCTTTTGGGATGAGGTTGGTGAAGAAGGGATCAAGCTACGCCCCGTTGTTTCTTGTTCCGAGTGAACGTACGTATTTGACCAATATTCGGCCAAGATTCAACCATTATTCAGCCATTAGTGTTCCAACATTCAGCCAATAGTTGACCAGTATTCAGCCAATATTCAACTATTATTCATCTAATAATCGATCATTCGGCCAATATTCATCTATTATTTAGCCAATACTCTATCCTTCTCCTAATACTACGGTGGAATCTACTCTTAAATTCTGATTTTTCGACCTCTCATATGTGCAGTTCTAATTCCATAAATGGCGATTGGTAAAACGTGAAAGGAAAACTAAATATCGCATTCATCATAAGCTCCTTTCTCGCCCCGAAAACGGAAGCAAAGATCGCCGTTCCCGATTTACAAATGAGATTAAACGCAATCCTTCGGCCACTCGAATAACCCAGCTGCTACTCATTGCGTCTTCATTACCCGACCTAAATCCGAAGAATCACGCAAATTGATAAGGGCGTTCGCGGCGGCTGTCGAACGATTGGCAGCTGGTTTGCTCGGCTGCCGACTTTGTCCGGTCCCAGCATGAGGCGAGAGAGAGAGAGAGAGAAGCCCGCTCGAGCGTGCTGCGCTACAAAAAATTAATCGACACGAGAGAGCGAGTCCCTCGCGACTAAACGAGAGAGAAAGAGAGCCCCTCTGCCCCCTTTAATCATCGCGTAATTGCCTCGGACCGGCGCTCTGCTTTGACTCTTTCACGGTCATCGATTAACCGGCTTCTTTATTCCACGCGCCCGTGAGCCCGAACTCTCTTTTCGGCCCCGAGCTTCGGCAGCTCCGCCTGACACACGGGCCGCGTAATCTAACGTAATTAATTAATCGATCGGCTTTACAGCCCGGGAGATTGACGCGATACATTCTGCGGAATGTTTTTTCGATGCAAAACGCCTCCTACCCGTGATTAATTAATTCGGCTTTATACAAAGCTACGACGGTTGGAAGATCGAGGAAAGCGAGAGTCGAGCCAATACGGGCCCCTCTTTCTGCGCGAGCTGCAGTTAAAACGAATTCGCGGGGATTAGACTGCGAGGCAGTGCAATCGAACCGAGAGAGAACGATCGCCGCAAACGAACGCAAGTCGAAAGCTATGCTTACAGGAGGAAGGTGGATAAAGAGAATCGAATTGGCGCATTCCCCGGCCGATGGAAGCTGGAGCGGCGGGAGTCCGAACGCTCGGCATTTCTCAGCTCGACGATCTTTCGCCAGGGTCCTCTCGATCCATATACCTCTTGCACCGGGACTGGGGACTTCCCCCCTCTCCCTCGAAGAGGATATTGTAAGCGCTCGGATTCATAAATTATTTTAGGAAAAAAGGAGGAAAAGTATTTCCAATTACAGTTTTTTGTGAAGGGTTGCCGCGGGCCACGCGGCAGGGGGTCCGCTTAATGGCGACCCGCGTCCTCTCTCCCTCCCCTCCTTCTTCAGCGGACTCTCATCGGTATTTTTCTCTCGCCGCCGACGTCGCCCTCTCGCCGCTGATGCCACGCTCTCTCTCTCTCTCTCTCTCTCTCTCTCTCTCTCGCCCCCTTCGCCGTCGTTATATTCGCCACCCGAGCCATTAATCCGGAGCTCTTCATTTAAAATTACAATTTTTAATTAGGCCCAGGCTTACCGGCGGAGAGATCGGCGCATCTGTACGTGCCACGAGAGGCTCGCCGCGCAGTGTGAACTTTACACTGACTAATGCCGCGGCTGCATTATAATTTCCTCGTTTTTTTCTTTTTTTTTTTTTATCAAGCGAGCGCGGCACTCGTAGCTGATTTCAATTTAAAAGCTGCACTTTGGAAAGTCGCGTTCGACGCGACGATCGCAACGCGCGCAGCTTCGAGAAAAGAGCAGCGAACAAGGGCAGGCTCGGAGTGAAATAAAGAAGCTGAAAATAGCTTGACGTTGTAATTCACACTTGGGTACTTTGGATCTCGTAATAAATCACGGCCGATTTTATCTCACCGAGCGGAGTTTTGTTCTTTCAATCAGACAGTGGTACAATAACGAGATCTTTATTAATACTATCTTTGACAATGGTGTTTGATCATTAAGAGCATCAGAATTTCAACATATTGAAAAATAAACTCGCCCGTACAGTCCGCTTCTCGAGCGCTCGTTTTGATAAGTCAATATACATCGGCGGCAGCGGATTGTATAACGGTACCGCCAGTTCCTTTGTATTAGAAGTGCGCGGCGATGATTTATGCGCCGCGCTTTTAATGGAATATTAAGCGTATTGACTCAATCCCGCCATTATTAATAAATCTCCCGATCGCCGTCCTCGTTACGGGGCCGGGAGGGAGGGGGTTAGATTAAGAGTCCGTTAAAATCCGGCAAAAGCGCATAAAGCACAGGCGAGGCAAGCGCTCGCGCAGTGAATTCATCAGGGTTAATCCCGGCGCGTCGCGCTCCGAAAAGTTCCCGGCAGGATTATA
The DNA here is from genome assembly GCA_900474335.1 of Ormyrus nitidulus. Taxonomy (NCBI): domain Eukaryota; kingdom Metazoa; phylum Arthropoda; class Insecta; order Hymenoptera; family Ormyridae; genus Ormyrus; species Ormyrus nitidulus. Next base: position 11,596 of record UCOL01001514.1, read on the forward strand.
ATCAAGTAGATTTAGTTCGGCGATAAAAGCCGAGAGTCGCGCGCGTCACTTGGGGCAAATTACAACCCGCGGAGTATGTAAGTCGCGCTCCCCGACTCGCTTCTCAATTAAGTAAGTGATACGATCATTTTTCACTTATCTCGTAATGCGGCCCGCGAAATCTGCGCGAGGAGGAACAAAGGCTGCACGCGGAGAGGAGAGAGAGAGAGAGAGAGGCCGGAGAGCGACAGATATTCCGAGGCGCCTCTCCTCTTTACGATCAGCGTTAACGACTGCTTAAATTACGGCCGGGCCCCGTACTACTGACCTCGCCTCGCGACCTCTCCTTCTTGCGCGGCCGAGCAACCCCGCCTCTCTCTCTCTCTCTCTCTCTCTCTCTCTCCCGGGTACCCTTTTTGCTCCTACTTCCGAAACCGCGCCGCCGACGCCGCCGCCGATCGGCCCTTGTGTACTTAGACTGACTCCCACGAGGCGATCGCCGTGCAATTTCCTACCTCGGCGTACAAACTGTATATAATACTCTTTTACGCGCGCGGCTCGAGCTTTATCGCGAGCGCCTCCGGCGGTATATCCGAGGCGGCGCGCAGATTGCAATGGCGCGATAAAGCAAACGGCCGGCAAGAGAGAAAGAGAGAGAGAGAGAGAGAGAGCCGCGTGTGCGTCTGCAGCTTTCGGTGGGGAATGCTTTGCATGCCTCCTTGACCGATAGACCCCCGAGTCCCCCCGGTGACAGTCCCTCCGTGTAAAACGTCGCGAGCGACCGTGTTTTGACAAGTCGCGCGCGCACGTCGGTATTCGGCCGCGAGTGCTGAGTCATCGGCACGTATATATCCCATCGCTTTTGCGAAAAGTGACTTGCGCGATTTCGCGCTCGAACTTTCAATTTCGCGCGTTTCTCGCCCGCTCGACTCTGCGATATCGCCTCGAGTTAAACTTTCGAGCTTTAGCGGCAGTTAAAGGGGCTTTATATAGAGTACTCCGCGGCAGTAAGTTAACTTCATCTCGGCGAGAGGGCGTTATATATATGTATAAGCGAGAGAGCCGAACGGCTGTTTGTCTAGGGAGCGCGTTGATGGCGTATTTTCACGCCGAGTCCCATCAAACTCCCGCGGTTTGTGACTCGGCCGATTGAATTATTTATGAGAAGCCCGGCTCCTCTCCCGTGTCGATGGCTCGCAGACGTCGTATCCTCCTTTTATGAGCCCTACTTTTTATTTTCATCAACGGTACATATCCTCGCTCTCTCGAACATAACTCATCCATTGTTTATTCGTCACGAAGCGAGCCGATATAAGCGGCGGCTCCCAATATACACGTGTAGGAGCAAGAGGCCTATCGGAACTACATTTTTTAACTATGCGGCCCTCTGTGCTACTATATTTCATTATTATAATAGGATTGTCAGTCGGGGCTCGGCTTGATTGAATACCGCTTGAAAGACATCGGCCGGGTTTTATGGGAAAAATTTATCAACGTTATAGCGGGCCCCGCGGAGGACTTTTTAACGTCTCTCGACCCGTTACCGATAAAAAAGGCACTTTTGCATCCTCGCGCGTAGCCAAATCTATGCATGGTAAATATCGGCTGGGCCTCTTTTGCATACTTTTTTATACTTAACGATCCGCGATTTATTGCTTTCGTTGTTCTTCGAAAGCTTGGTGTATTAATTCAGGCAAAAAACTCTTGTGCAGCCTTTGCCAACGGATCAAGAGTACTCTGGAATAAATAAAGAACTTGAACGTTTTTTTTTGGACTGAAAACAGCGGCGGCTACCATTTGTTTCAATTAACCGCTACTTCGACAGAGTCGAAATGATATATGTATTAATCTTTGTCTGGCCCATTAAAACGCGAGTGGGAAAAAGTCGTATAAAAAGTTATTGAAACAATTTAAACCAGCAAAAAATAGACCTTCGATTCAGATTCCAAGCAGAATGATTGTAAAAAAAAAAAAAACGAAAGAATATACACTTAATTTGTTGCATTACTGCCCATTTACAATCGTTTCCATACGTCTTCAAGTTATAAATTTCACCACTACACAACGAGCTAAGTACCGAAGCCAGTCGGCACCGAAAAAAACGAACGCCCAGAAAAGCCGAAGGATTTTCCGCTCAAAATCCCGCAGCGCCCGCCCAATCAGATACCGATCTCGTCGATGCAGCGCGCGCACACAGGTGACTGCACACGAGGAAGCTCGCGCCGGAAGATCGCGCGCTTAGCGGGCGCCTCGCCAAATTGGACGAATGCCCGCTATACCCCATAGGATGATGAATCGCGCCTCGTGGGAAGGAAAGTCTGGCGTGTGCCCGGCGTCTCTCTAGCCGAAAAGTATCGGATTGCCCCGATCCACTCCCGGCCGCAGAGACATCGATCAAGCTCGCGCGGCTGCCCCCGACGAAAAAGGAAGAGCCGAGCGACGCGGCCCGAATTCCATCGTCCATCGGGCGGATCATCGGCAGCGGCGGACGCACAAAGCTCGATGCGCGTATGTATACGGCAATGAGCAGGGCTAATTAGCCGCTCGCGCAGACGTAACATCGTCGCCCATTGACGGCCCGCATCGGGCGCACAAAGTCGCGCGGAGAGAAAGAACGGAAAGGCGGAGGAAAAGAATGGGGAGAGCCGCAGCTGCGCGGAGAGGCTCTCCTCTCGCCGATGTCACTTATTAATTCTTCGCTGCTGCAAAGAAGAGAAAGAAATGAATGCCCGAGAGCGGCTCCTCCGCCCTGGACCGGTCAGAAAGACAGAAGGTGTGCGAGAGTGTTGGCTGCTTCTGCCGCCGATCAAAAGGATCGTGGACAGCCCCGGGTAAAGGTCAAAGGAGGCTCTCCGCTACCTGAAAGCCTCATCATCGTCCTCTAAGGCATCACAGGTAGGCCTTTCTCTCTCTCTCTCCCGAAGCAGCCCTTTAGCCTTTTTTCGACCGACGATGACACTTTAATACTCAGTTTCGATGGCAGAAGCACCATTGTGATTAATTATCCTTCCCCCAAAGGCTGTGCTCGGACCGTCTCGATATCCTCTCTCTGCCTTCTTGCCTCTTGTCTTCCTCGAGTGTGTTTTAACGGAGTGTATAACGCCTGCTGTTCGACGAGAATTATCCGCCGCCGCTTTTTAACGACTTTCTCTTAATCACGTTTTTTACCTTCTTTCAGAATTCCACGGCCATCGAGCGAGCATCGTTTACCGCAATCTTTTAACCGAATTGCCCGTCTAATAGAGCCGTAAGCGGGGCCTGTTGGAAGCCACGTAATTATTATCGAGGGAATTAGAATAAACGCTGGAAACGCCGTGAAATCAATCCGAAGAGAAACGCAAAATCGGCATTACCGGCCGAATTCGAAGCCCCTTAAAGGAGCATCAAGCTGCGGGAATCCATTGATTTGTTTGCAGGTATATAATACACAATCCACAACCCCCTTTGGGGATCGTTTCTGTTTCGCGGCCGTCCATAATAGGCACCAGCTCCGGCGCATGTCCCAGGAGAGCCGAGCGGAGCCCTATACGAATTCCGGCTCTCCGCTCCACCGGGACCGTATCGCGCGCCGTTGTCAAATTCGATGCAGAACGCGGCGGCTGGTCTCGCCCGCGGGGGTTGCACTCTCTCGCGAGCTGCTGCGCCGACAGGCAGGCACCCCCCGCTGCTTTCGTCCGAATCATCTCGGAGGTGGGACTCTCTTTTTCCTTCTTCTTTTTTTTCTCTCCTTTCTTCGGATGCCCCTCTAACTCGGGGGGCTCTCCTCTCTCTTCTACTGTTTCGACCTTTCTTCCTATCCTTTGGCTAAGCTTTCAGCGGACTCTCGAGAGCCTTTTATTGTCGTTGGTCGATTACGTTTTATAGTCTTCTCTGAAAGGAAACCCATTTGCTTCCTTCATTTGTTACGCTATATTGATAAATTATAGTTGTTTTTTTTCTCTCTCTCTATCGCTTTTTTGTTTTTGCAGAAATTCCCGCGACGACACTTGTCTTATAATCCCGAATTGCGCCGCATTAATTTATTCCGCCGGCGAAACGACGCGTTGACGGCTCAGTCTCTCGCGGGGATTACACGGGGCGAGATCGTAATCGAGCGAGGAATCAAAAGAGTAAGCGGAGACAAAAGCGGAGAAAACGAGGCACTTATGAAATTTTCGACGGTTATCTTTCTAGCTCAGCACTCTCTCTCTCTCTCTCTCTCTCTCTCTCTCTCTCTCTCTCTCTGTCCCTCTTCCCTCCTTCTCCTTCCTCTCTCTCTGCTCTTCATCCGAGCGGAGTTATTGCCGGGGCCCGCATTACAAGGTGTTTCGTGGCATGCGCGCGTACACACAAGAGGGCATATACTCGCGCGCCGCGCTTCTCAGAAACAATCTGTTATAGTGGTCCATATGAATGGCGAAACGTAAAAGTTCCCACGTGGCGCTGCCTCAATGGGAGGGGGAGGCGGAGAAAGGGCTCGCGCCTTTTGACAAAGACAGAGGAAAAAGGATTCGTCGCGGCGTGCGGTTTTCAGTCCGAGTCAATTATTAGATGCGACGATCGAGGAGCCTAAAGAGAGAGAGAGAGAGAGAGTGAGGCCTCCGGGTATTCGGCACAAAGGACGACGCAGACATAATCGCGAAATAGAAGTGCACTCTCTCTCTCTCGTCTCCTTAATAATGGCCGGGCCCTCTTGACAAATGGACCGATTTCACGGCTCCGCTTTTTCGGGATTTCAGTTCGAGCGTTTTCAATTAAAAAACTTTAATGAACTCACCACGCGGCTCCGCGCCGATAGATAAAGCAGAGCCCATCCCGGGGAATTAGCATTTATTTATTGCCGACCTCTCGGCATTGTCCTCGAAAATTCGCTTTCGCGCCTCTCTCGCCCCGCGTCGGGGCCGCCTCGTAACTTTCGCCGCGCGCGCGGGCCATTATAGGAAAAAAATCCGGCCGAAAAGAGTGGCATTGTGCGCGATGATTTCGCGTTGTCTTTGAGAGAGAGAGAAGGGAGCGCGCGCGAGCGGCGATATACACCGGCCTCCCAGGGACACGAGAGGACTCCGCCGCCGCTGCCCTTTTATGCAGCCACGCCGCGGGGACACCGACAGTTCCATTCTTCCGCCGGGCGGCACATTAATTGTCCCTTTGAAGCGCCTCGATGACCGATGACAACTCTGCCGCCCCCCCGATCTCCGGCCCCGCCGCTCTTTCACTCCTTCCCGTGAAAGACGCCTTTTCATAAGTAGCTTCCACTGCCGGGACGGATATTAAGCCTCGATTCCATCTCGTTTAGGAGCCAGACACTCGATGCGGCGATGCACGCCCAATGCGCTTTGCATCGACACTTTCTTCTCCCCCGAACGGTCCGCACCGAGAGATCCAGTCGAATCGAGCGCGCCTCGATAATTAGGGCCGCCGAACCGGTGGGATTAAAAATTCGCGCTCGCCGCGATAAATAAGGCGGATGAGTAATATGGGTTGTCCGCTTTGTCTACCTCTCGCTCCGAAAGCAGAGCAGACGAGGGTGTCGCGAATCCCCGCTGCGACCTGATGGCCTCATCTAGGCCTAGCGCCGAAGGCACCTGTAATTAGCCATCTCTCTCTCTCGCCCTTAACGCGCGCCCGGCCGAGAGCTCAAACACACACACACGGGAAGCGCGCGCACGTCGATGCGATCGCGCTCGATCTCCTCTCCCTCCCGCGGGAGATCGAGATATGGGAGAGCCCGCGATGAAAAATGCCCGGGGACATTAACGCGCCGCTCGTCAGCCGCCGGGTGGCAGTAAACACTTTCCACCGCGCTTCGCCGAGGCTCTCTCTCTCTCTCTCTCCACGTCGAGGGCTTATCGCGCCGCCGCCGAGCCGCTGCTGCTGCCGTGAAGGAGGCCTTGTTGCGCGGCGATCGGCGTAGTAGCGAGGAGGCCGCGATTGACGCGTCCTCATTTTTTACGCGGCCAAGATTGAAATCGGGACGTGTCATTGAAAAGCTGTGAAAAGCAATTGCTATTATGAATTGGATACGGAAAGACATTTAATTATTGAACACTGGTGATAAATTTAAAAATTTCCAATAAGCCGATATCGAACGAATATCTAACGATCCGGATCCCTCGGAGATAAATCAGCTGTATTTACACGCAGCGCCTCTCGTCCTGGTACTTTGGCAATAGCGTCTGTTTTCGAAATACTTAATATTTGAGCTCTGTGGGATACTTATAATTCCTGAGCAAAATAAATATCTAAATCGAAAAAAAGATCGGCCGACTCTCTCTCTCTCTCTCTCTCTCTAAGAGTTTAGCGGGCACATCTCTGGATATAAATCACTCGCTGCTCGAATAATTACATGGTCCTGCTCTCCCTCTCTCTCTCTCTCGCCCGGTTGCAGCTTCAGTCTCTCTCGCGCGCTGGCAGCAGCGGAGGCAAAAGACAATTTTACGCAGCGGGACGTCCATCGGCCCGGGGCAGTTTTTTAAAATTGACAGCTCCGGCATCCGTCAACCGTCCGAGAGAGCCGCGTCCATTAGGCTTTGACCTACCTTACGGGGGCCGTTATGTAAATCAAGCCGGGGCGTAATTGGACGAAAGGGATGGAAAAAACTAATTACGAGAATCGAGTGCGAGAGGTTCATTATTGGCCGCCGCAGCGGGGCGTCGCGCGATCACACCTCGTGTCGCTTATATTTCTGCCCCCCTTTCTTGATTTTTTTTTCTTTTTTTTTTCTAGAAAGGGAATCCGCTGCCCGCAGATTGAGCCTTATTCTTCGCTGCAAGGAATAGAACGTCGCCTCGGATGACGTACTGCGAATTTTCGCCCGAGATACAAATAAACTATGAGAGTTAATTGATCGCGCGGACGATTAATGGCGAGGCTTTAATGCGTGCCGGATTCGGGATTGGAATCAAAGTTGAGGCTCCTTTAGAGAAGCTAATTTTCGGTATTATCCGTGATAAATGAACAGTCCACCTCCGAAAATCCGACTCCCCCTCCAAGAGAGTAATAGTTTCTTCTTTTTTTTTCCCGTCGAGCGATTAGAACAACCGGCCGCGGCTCAAATTCGCCAATTGCGATCGTACAAGAAACTATATATACGACTCGAGGACCGCGAGGCGATTCTCTCTCTCTCTCGGCTTAACGCGCTTTAAAAAAAGGGAGGGCGGCAGCGGAGTCGAGTTCGTTAAAGGAGGGGTGATTGATCGAGCAATTAAACGGCGTTGTCATGCGGTCCGCGCGCGCGCGCAAAGAGTATCGGCGCGCCACCGCGGGGAGCCGGCGGCTCCGCACCACAATTGCTGGTAATGAGCCGCGGGGCTGCCACAGCGGAGTCGTCGCCGGCGGACGCCTCCTCCTCTCCGCGACGCCGCCCCTCGCCGCGGCGACTCTTTCTCTCTTCTCCCTCTGACAGAAATTTTTGCATCCTCATCGCGCGGCATCTCTAGCCGAGGAGACATGGCGCGACGCGCCGAGACACGCCCCGGACCTTGCCTTTTTTTTTTTTTTTTTGTACCCCGCTTTTTCGCCGCTGATATATACCAACGGGCGCTGCTTCGGCTGCTAAAGAGGCGAGCGATTCTTTTCTCTGTAGGCTGTGGGGCCGCCGAGGAGGAAGCGACGAATAATCGGTGATTTAATTTCTAATTAGAATATCGATAGACCGCGACCGGAAGCAGTTGGGGTATTTAAAACGTGTTATAAGCTGACTAAAAATTCTATATTAATAAACAACCGTCGTCATTAGTCATTAGTCATTCCGTACAAGGTGTACGGTTTGATCGACTGTCGGCGTAAAGCGCAGAAAACAGTAAACTGCGGCTCTCCCAAGAAAATCCATTCAAGTCGCACTCGCTCGGTGAAAAGTCCCGGGGGGAAAAATATGATCGGTATAATGAAGCCGAGCCCGGGCGCGTATTACTTTGAAATATTTACGATGAAAGAGAAGAGTTGACTTAGGCCTGATGAAAGGATAAGGCATGAGTGAGGAAAAGCGGGACAAAGGGCAGATCGTGCCGAAAAAAAGGCCTCTCCTCCTCTCGTTGCAGCGCCGCTTTCAAGTCTCTCTCTCTCCCGTTCGTTGTCAATGGAGAGTCAGGCGTATAAAAAGGGCTCTCGCGGAGGTTGGGAGGGAGAGAGAGAGGACTCGGTGGCGGCTCGGGCGCAGCACGACACTTTATTCCTGATATATCGGCGCTCACGCAGCGGCCAGGGGGAGGAGGAGAGGGGGAGGAGAGACTAGCGGCGCGGAATATATATTGGTAAGATTAATCGACGTGAAAAGGCCGCGCGTTGTTACAAAGTGCGCCGCCCGCCGCGACGCAAACCCATGCATTACCTGACGAGAGCGGGGCCCGATCGTGTTTCCAGAGAGTGTCTCCTTGTCTCCGCGGCGAGGTACACCTACGCCGGAGAGAGCGGAGAGAGAGCCAGGCTGCTCTTTATTCCGCTGCTAAGGACTCTCGCGATTGAGCTTGTCGCATGTTGAGCTTGGGAAGCGAGGGCCCGCCGATTGCAAATCGATCGACACGACGAGATTTCATACCGTCCGCGCGGGGCTATATATACGGGCTGGCAGCTGCGCCGCAAAAAGCTTCGCGAATTATGCGCGCAAGCTCGACTTCCGGCCCGATCGCATATCATTGTCTCGACTTTCGATCCCGAGACGCACAGACCGCGAAAGAGGCGAAAAAGAGCCCGGCAGCCGGATTCCCCGGCGCTCTGTTTATTCAGTCGAGCGGCGGTGTTTTCACCCAAGCGACGTATAGGTAGCCGGACTCCCTCCGGCGGGTAATCCGACAGGCCCGGCGGCGGCTGGCGTTATTTTGCCGGGGCCGAGGCGTAAATCTTGCCGCTGCGCATGCGCGCGTCCTTACCGTTAATTTAATGCACTTTGATATATCGCCAGGAGAGCGATGGGGAGCCTCTCCGCGAGAGCGACGCGACGCGGGCCCCAAGCCAGAGGTCGTAACACCGGGCGACCGGCTCACCTTCACACTTTTAATCATCGGCGCCGCGTGAGACTCGCGCCCTAAGACGAGGCCCCCGAGGTTCGGCTGATGGCCCAAATATCGAATCCGGCAGAGCGCGATTTCAAGCTCGAATTCAGGGGGCGCTTTTTTTGTTTTTATCGAAGACTGGGAATCGGTGGCGGACAGTTTTGGCATTGCAATGACAGTCCTTGGACGAAGGGACAATGCTGCCACCGTCAACGTCTATTGATATCACTTCGCGAAAGCCGAAAACTAAAGGTATCTTCTTTTTTACATTTTCGTATAAACCTTACTCCGAGAAGAAATGGGTTACTATCAGTTTTACTTTACTTTTATCCTTATGATATGACAATAGCTAGATTGAATTTTTAATCGTCCAACTAAAATAGGGCAAAGAGTCGCTTGCGTAAGAGGCACAACAACTTGCGGGAAATCCATAACTCTGTTTGCTAAGCGTCGAGCCTCGACTTGCCTTCTCGCCGAGCAGCGTATCGGCACGCGCTCGCGCCTGCGCATCCCCCGGGTGTGCCGGACCCGCCGACAAAGAGGGGCTTGCGGTAGCTCTGACCACCTGTCGCTAGTCCGAGGTCGGGGCCCCCGCCGCTCTCGGGAGAGGCCGCCTTACTGACCTTGCCGGCACGCTCGGCCGCGAGTTACGGAGACACGCTTCATGAGAACCCAAGGACTGTTTACCCATTAAGCGCGCAGAGCCGCGTGCTGGGCTCTCGGCAAAAAACGCCGCCTGCCCGCCTGCCTGCCATCCTCGCTCTGGGCTACTTTTCTCCGACGGACGTCACTCCCACGCTTACGTCCCGTTCGCGAGGCGGCCGCGACACCGGACCTATTGCGCTCTGTATATAGCACTCGGAAGATTTTATCTTTACGGGGCTAACTCTCTTCCGATCCGTGTGAACTGCGTTTCATTTAACCTTTTTTTCGGAGCTAAAAGGCGTTGCGCCCGTCCGTTGAAAATTCTTTCGACTCTTTATTCAAATCTTTCTTGAGGTAAATTGGATAAACTGCGGGATCGAGAGTCTTAATAGACGTTTGTTTGGAGAACGCAGCACTCGTAGAAAAAAAGCCAGATCTACTCGACTGCCTTATTAATCAATGCAAATGATATACAAAAGTGTAATAAAGTGCTGCGAGCGAAATGCAGCGGCCGATAGAGGGAAACTCGCTCGGAGCAATAAACACGCTCCGACGTTCATAAATCAAGTGCTTCTGAATCGGTACACACGGGAGAGCGATTGAAATTACCGACAAAAAAAAAAGAAAGGCGCGCAACATTCTCCGCGCACACGTCTGCATCGCGCGCCGAGGAATATTGCGCAACTCGAGTAAACTCACTCTCTCACTCTCTCTCTCTCTCGGAACGGCCGATTTGTCGAGAGCGGAGCGCATGCAAACCGGCAGTTAGGCGTGCATTAGCTCCTTCGCGATGTATAGAACGTCGACGGTGGTAGCCTGGCGCCGCCCGCCGTAATTAAGTGAAAAAGGGCAAAGCCGGGCAAAAAACTGGCCGCCCGAGATAAGTGCGGTAATGCGTTAATTATCCGCGCGCAACCTAATGGCGAGCGCGGCGAGGCTCGTTACGCTCCGCACCTGGGCACCTCGCGGGTGAGCGCGAACCTTCCGTGCAAATGCGCGCCCGAACGCGGCAGTGAGATTTATGCAAATAAATCTGGGGCCGGCCGGCCGTGACTGAGCAATTGATTGCCCTAATTAAGCGCCGATCCGATATACTTTTGGCGCTCTCACTTTCGTATCGGCGCGTAAATAGTTCTGGCGAAGTCTCTGTCGATGCCGGGGGTATTAATGTCCGGGGCTTTCAACCGGCGATTGAGATTAACGGATTTATGGCTCTTTCTTCGGTTTCCTCGATGTAATTTACCGTTTCCATTGACAAAGTTTCGCGAATAAATTGTAAATAAATCGGAAGAAATTACTTTTTTTTTTATTCAAACTTTAGTTTTTTGCCCAACAAATAATTATAATATATGTTTAACAAAACGGGTGATTTTCGAAGAACATTTTCTTCCAGGTGTGAGTTTTAGAATTCTTACCACTGCAACACCACGTCGATTAACAAACAGAACCTCAATGAATTCGCGCCGGAGACCGCCCTTCCAAAGTATCGCAACGATTCCAGAAATTTCAGGCTCCTCCTCATTCAGGTTCCTCTCGCAACCCCTCGAATTTCACAAGCGCGGATCTTCGCCGCGTCCGTACTGTGGTCTTTCTCTCTCTCTCTCTCTAGTCTCGCGAATCACGAATCACGAAGAGTTCCTCGAGATTCCCGGCGCCGGGGTTTGCATCGGCTCGATTATAAGCATTACCGGCGGCCTCTCTCTCTCTCTCTCGCTCGATGGGCTTTTGAATCGTGTATAACGTCGGGGAATAAATGAGGAGACGCGATAATCGTAAGTCTCTCTCTCTCTCCCTCTCTTCGGGGGTTACACAGCCCAGCGATAAGTAGTTCGCCCGCCGGAATTTTTCGTTCCCCTCTCCTTCCCCCCCGCGGCAGCCTGTGCCCGGACGGCAGGGCATAATTCCACGCGCGCTTAGCTACATCTTAATTCCCAGACGGGAGAGAAACGAAACGGAGAAAGAGGAGGGACCGCGCACCGCTGAATGAAAGTTTCCACGGTTTATGGGGCGATCCTCCCGGGGCCCCCCGATCCCAGCGGCCCTTTGCGCACTTGCTGCTCTGCGCTAAACGCCGCGCTTCGGCCGCTCGTGCATGCGGCTGGATGCTTTTTCCGCGGGCTCTCGTTGGCTATTTCTTGCGCTTCATTTGCGGATTGAAACGTTTATCATTTCGCTCGGATCGTTACGCTGCGTTTGAGGCTAATCGTGTGAGGCCGGATGTCGGCTATTTGGCGGGTGTGGAGTTTCTTCGGGGGTAAGTAGTTCCGTGAAAATCTGACTAATGAGAATCTTTGAGTGAAGGTGTTTAAGGGATAGACTGACCTTGTGCGGTAAATAAATCATTTTTTTAAACTACATGTAAAGGTGATTTATCGAAATATCGTTTGTATAGAAATATTTTCGGTTGTTTATATTTTAGTAAGCACAAATACGCTAGATCAAGATTAGAAGGCAGGAGTTTTTGTGTTGAATTTCCAGGTAGAAAGGAAGTGGTAATGTTAGACAGCCCTAAACTGCTTCATAATGTTCGTTGTTGATGATATTTTCCACGGCATTTATCTAATTAAATAATGATGATGATAGTTTTCCTAGTAGATTTACTCTTCCTAAAGAGCTCCTAATCATTTCATAAAATAATAATAACCGAAAATAAAATTCAAATTTTTACTTTTTTCAACAGAAAAAAAACACACACACACAATTATAAATATAAGTAAAGAATACAATAGAATTTCATTACAAAACTCAATCCAGAAGAGATTTTTAACCTATTAAAATATTAATTTTATTGCTTTAAAATAAGTTTATTTTTATAGTCTAAATTCGGTATGGTTAAATACCGAGGAGCACGAAATGAATATTTTTTAATTAAAACATTTATTTAGATCTAGTAATTTCATTTTTATTATCGCTTTCGCAAATAAATATTTACGAGATCGTAAATTACACAGACGAAGTATCGTAGATAGTTAAAGAGCTATATATACTTTATATAAGTTTTATCGTAAATAATAGTCCGGCAAAAAAGCTCGTTTGATCAAAACATTCCGCCGCTAATATATATAACTCTTTTTCAAGTTTATTTAGCTCGAGCTTTTATAAGCATAAATAGCCCTATCGAAAAGAAAACAAAAAAAAAATCGCACATCGCGCGGCCGCGTCGTAATTTATTGACTGAGGAGCGACTCGCGCCGGGAAGAAAAAAAAAGCAGTTTTGTAGTTTTCGGTCGAGAGCTCTGTTCCTTATTACACGTAAGGAGCAACGGCGGTATCAAGTGCGCTATTACTCAGATGCTTATCAGTCGTATCTCTCTAGGCTCGAAAAGCATAATTCCGCCTGGGCTGGGAGTAAAATCGATAGCTCGATCGTCAATATATCCCGGGAGAAAAAAGACACTCTCTCTCTCTCTCTCTCTCTCTCGGCGGAGCTTGTAAAGCCGCGAAGAGCTGCGATAGCTGCAGGGGCAGGGCAGTCCGAGCGGTTCTCCTTGGCTCTCTCTCTCGGGTCTCGAATTCTCTCTCTCTCTCTCTCTCCGTCCGTGGGCCCTTGCGGAGGAGGAAGCCGCCCGAGGGTCCTCCCATGACCCCTTGCTGGCTGCGCGCCTCCTGGGAATGCGGTGTGCTACCCGCTCTCCTTCTGCGGCACCCGGGCTATCTGGGCCCTGGCGATCGCGTCGGCCGGCTTAATTGGCTGTCGTCGTCCGAGGTCCTGTGGGAAAGGGAGGGAGGTAGCCGTGCGCGCGCGCGCGCGCCCAAGCTCACTCCGATGAATTACGAGATTGCGGCTACGGCTACGCATGCGCTGCACGTGGGAGAGTGTGGGTGCAGTCGCCCGCGGGCTAAGGCTAATGCCCAGGTCGGAGGTCACGTACTCGCGGGCCCTTTGCGCACCCCGCGCCCGAGCGGGAGAGGGTGGCTGTGGGAACTCTGCAGCCCTCCGCTTATGCCAGCCACCCTTTCATTACGAGCCGCGCCCATAGCGAACGAGCTGCACACCCACCCCCGGACCGCGACCGGCACCGGAATCAATTATCTTTATTTATCCCGGGACTGAGACTTTCAGCGGGAGGAGAGGGCCGGCTTTTGCCGGCCGCCGTCGAAACTCTTACTTCGAACGGTTATTTGGCCAACTTTTTCCGGTCGCGGATTTTTCTTGGATCCGCGTCCATTGGCTATCAATAGAGATTTTTCGAAGGCAGACATTATCTCTACGCAAAAGCTGCAATTATCGTCGATGTTAACGATTCAATTAATTGCAGACGGCTAGAAGCCGCATCATTCAATTGTTGAGAGCGGAAAAATTATAGGAGAGGTGTCGTGATGGATGTTAGATAAGATAGGGAGAGCTGCCATTTTTCGAAGCGGCCCGTGATGAACTGGTTTCCCAGCTCCGCGCAAAATTGATTATTGCTCGGCGGTAATGATCCTTTATGAGATCGAAGCATAGAGCGGCAGGTTAACTGACAATCACTGTCTCGGCTGCCGTGAATTATTAGCCGATAATGCGCGAGTCCGCGCCGAGGTCAATCGAAAAGTTTCACGCCGCAAGATATCGCGTCGAGAGAGGCGCTCTCCGAGACGATGCGAATTTAGATTTCGGATACAAAGAGGTGCGCCGCTCGCCGCCGCGCGGTATCGAGTCGACGTCTGAGAGCAGGAAAGGACCGTAAATCAAAGTCAATTACTCCCACGAGTCAAAATCCGAGGCTTAACGAGAGAGCTAATGATAAAGTGCGCGGCGCCGATGTAAATTTAGAGCTCCGAGAGCGCTTGCGTTTCGTGCAATTAAACAATGACGCCGATTTTTAAGAGAGGAAGTCGGCTGATTTCGGCTATGTTAAATGTCGCGGCTCGATTATTTACACGGGTTTCGGCTGGGAAAAGCAGTAATTGCATGCCACGTGTAAAACAAAGTGCACCGAGCAGGGCGGCTGAAGTATCCATATTTAAATGCTTAAATAACGATGAATAAATTATCCAAAAGCCAAAGGATATACGCAGGCCGCTTGGGAAGATAAGGCGGAAAACCGACGGGGAGTTTTATCGTCGCCGATCTTGCCGGGCACTTAACTTTTTTGCAAAATTAAAAATTTCTCCTTAATACACAGACGCGCTTATTGTCCTGCCGTGAAAAATTGCTTCTCTCTCCTATAAAGATAATAGTCAAACTCGGCGAAAAAACGTTAATGTTCCCCACCGGCCTCGTCGCACCGAGGCAAGATTTCTCTTTCGAAAGGCGAGAAGAGCGGGCGATAATGTCTCTCGGGCTAAAAAGAGCCTTAGAGCCGCGTCCGCCGCTCCAATTGACAGAGTCCGGCGAGTTTTCGGGCCGGCGGCGGCGGGGCGGCGCGGGGGAGGCTTTACGATTTTCCTGCCGGCGTGGGATTGACCGCGGCGGAGCTGTTGCTGCTGCTGCTGCTGCCGCTGCCCCCGCCAGCGATATTCTTTATCCGTCCGTCACGGTTGTCGGTCGCTCTCGTTGCTCTCTCGAGAGCTCCATTCGCGAAATCGTCACGCGAGAGGAGAGTCGCTCCAATTAAGCGGCGCGCGCCGTTCCCAGGCGAGCTTGGCAGGCTTGGCCTCAGGTGCCGCCACTTGGCGGATGGCCGTCCGCCCCCGCCGCGCTGCTCCGCCGCGGGAGGTCACGGTCGAGGGGCGACATCGGCATCGCGCATCCGAAACTCGAGGCTGCCGCCGCCGCTGCCGCCGCCGCCTCGGTCGGTAAGAGGCGTGTCGCCTACCGACCGCCGGCTTTTCCCCGTTTTGCGCGAAAACACGGTGCGGCGGCGGCGGCGGCGGCGGCGGCGGCGTCGGGCCCTCTGTCCGCTAACTAATAGCCGGGGCTGCGTCGCTGGCCGCGCGGACGTTTACCTAATTGCCGGGCAGAAAAAAATCGCGCACCGCCCTAACCACAGGTCACGGGGCTCCCAAACAATCCTTGCACGCTCCTCTTTTTTCGGGTTCCTCTGCTCGCATCTCTCTCTCTCTCGCTCTGCGTTTTGCGAGAGAGCGGCTCTCGGCGCCGTAAGGTCAGGCCTCTGTATACCTACCGATCGATCCCTCGAATCGCCGTTTGGGAAAGAGAGCCCGTGTGCCGATCGTAAAGTCGAATCGCTTTCTTTTACGAAACTGCTCCTCTGCGGTCGCCCACGTGACGATAGCATCGAGACATTGTTGTATTTATATATACGCCCGGGCCCCGAGAGCCATGAGAAAGCATCTTAAGCGCGGACACATTCCGAGCTACACAGCCTCCTCAACTGTACATCGTTCCACTTACGCTCGGTATTCAAATTACGTTATTAATAATCGATTAGTCTCGAGCTCGACAATGGGAATCCGATGACTTTTCGACTCGAGGCAGTCGTCGTTTCGGCGAGAAACGTCGTTTTCGACGATTGAAAAAATACACCGAGCGAAGGACCGATATGGACCGGTGGGAAAGTCGGCTCTCTCTTTCTCGCCACCCTCGCTCATAATTGGGTTAATCCCAAGCCTCGTGCTCGGCTCTCTCTGCGTGCCGCGCGCCGCGGGATGATTGAATGATTAGCGAACGGCGACTAATGAGACGGTGCATGCATGCCCTTGCGTTCACCGCGGGTAATTGGCAGATTTCGGCGAACGCTCACCCGATCCGGCAGCAGTCTAGGACGTATGGATCGCTTAGAAAAATTGACCGAGCGAGAGCACACACAACTCCTGGAATCGGCTCTCTCTCTCTCTTTCTCTCTCGCGCTCTCTCTCTCTCTCTCTCTCTCTCTCTCTCTCTCTCTCTCTCTCTCTCTCTGGCAGTGTCTGCGGCGGCGTGACCCTCGCAGATAAGCCTCACGCCCTAATGAAAGGGTACGCGCGCGCATATATGTGCAAGCGCAAAGCTGTCTCTCTCTCTCTCTCCGCTCCCTCGAGTCGGAATTCGAAGGAGGTCTCATTCTCCCACAGCTCGCCCACATACGCGGGCGCGCGCGCGCGGGGCCAATCTAATCGGATACGCCAACTAATTCTTCGTTCCTTCCTCGCCTCGTCCCTCGCCTTTTATTGTGCCTTTTACTCTTCGTACCGAGGTGAGGCCCGAGAGAGAGAGAGCGAAGGGGAGGTGTAACCTCTAATGCGCCGAGGATGCGGAGAGCCGTGGAGGAGGAGGAGGAGGAGGACGAAATACAAAAAGCAACGGCGGCCGGATCACAATAGCGAAATTGCTGTGAAATCGGCCGCGGATCCGACGGGTTTTACGAGCTGCTTAGATTTCTCTCTGCCTCTGCGAATGTAAATAAGTGCATCTTTGCCCTCTGAGAGCTGATCGATCTTGTGCGATTAAATTAATGTCGAGCGACGAGGGAAGGAATTTCGGCAATTTTAAGGAGCCGGTATGTAATTTCAGTTAACGTTTTGCTAAGGCGGATTGTTACGGAAATTAATCTGAACTGAAGCACAAATTATTATTAATGCCCTCATTAGAACTTTCGATTAAGTTTAAAAAATCAGCTTTATACAATGCTAAAGTCGACTTCATTCGGCGCAGCTTTCTTCTTCGTTAGCAATAAATTTTATGGTCATTGTCACGGAAATAAAAATTTGTTATGCAGCATTAAATCATTAATGATTTATCAAATTGATAATTAGAAAATGCATTTAATAGGCAGAAAGTATTGCAGCCAGGAGCAAATCCAGCTAAATTCAGAAAATCTTGCTTAATAATTAAGTGAAATTACAAAGTTTGTTATTTTTTAACAAGAAATAGTAACTCTAAATGAAGAAGATTACTATATAAACCGAAATTTTTACAATACCGACTGGTCAACAATTCGCTCGACTTGCAGACTTCCTGCGTCGTTCGTCCATTTAAAGCCGAAAAAAGTGGTCACAGGGTGAGAAAACAATCGCCGGTCGTCTGGTATACCTCGCGAGCCCAAGAACCCAGACGTGCACTTACGGTGCACTCGAATTCTCGAGGCGAATCCATTGAGAGAGATTTTTTTTCACGCGCGGTTTATGACCCTTCCCCGGCCGAAGATTCCGAGAGGAGCCATGAAAAAATACCACTAATTACAGGAGCTGCCGCTGCGCGGCGCAGGAAAAGTAGCCGCTCTCCTCTCGGTAGTGGGAAATTTTCAGACGCTCGGACGCTGAGAGCACCCAGACGGAATCCGTTTTTTAAGAGAAGCCAAGGGAGTAAAGGGAGGTAATTAAATTTCGACAATTTCAGACGTACGCCAAGTTGTGGGAGCCTCGCACTTCGGAATGCCGCCGACGATCACCGGACTTCGGCCGCGGTCCTTGCTCCCGGCTCCTCTGTATAGCTAGAGGGCTCATATATAACTTACGCCAGTCGTTTTCGGACGAGCTAAGGGAACTGCACTTGCAATTAGCGGCAAACCAAATCGACTTTCCAGCTTGTTGGTAATGCTTTTCCGATAAACTAAAATAAATTTTTTCTTTTCGCACCTATATGATTTTGTGCAGTTTTTATGTAATATACGACCGCTAAAATACTTTATTAAGTGAGCCTATTTTATAGTCTTGGTAGTTGGTGTTCAAATATAAAAGAGAAAGTCGTTTCGTAACATCAAATTACATTAAAGTAATAGAACAGAAATAGATCATTCGCACAGTATAATGAGAAACTACTTTATTCACAAAGTCGTGCAGGACTGAGCATTATCAAACGTTCTCGATTAATCACAGCCAGAAATGAGCAGCCTCGGTCAAATCCGGAGACTTCCTCGGAGGCGAAAAAACTCTCATGCCAAACAGCCGACAGGTATATCTCTGTCATTAACCGGTGCGGCTCCTCATATGCTAAAGCCCCTCACTCATACACGTACAGAACCGGCGACTTTATTTGGGCAGAGAAGCCAGCCGAGTAGCAGGTAGCAGCGGATACTCCTCGGGGTACCGCGCGGCTCTTTAGTGGAATCGCCAGAAACGCTTTAATTACAATAATCAGAGCGCGCCGCCGTTCCAGGGATTCCCGTCGCCGGGGCTCCTCTCGCTCTCTTTCTCACTCCGTGCGCCGCTGATGACGACTCGTCCGGGAGGCGGAAAGCTAATCGCTTCCTAAATCAAGCCGCGCCGAGGAAACTGCAGGGTTTACCCCCGCGCCAATGATACATTATCCGCCTACGTATACGCGACGTATATATGGCGAGCGCCTCCTCGTTTTTTAGCCCTCATTTTTCATCCGCCGTCGCTGCTGCTGCTCGCTGCTGCGCGCTTCTTCTTCTTCTTCTTCTTCTTCTTCTTGCGCTATAGCTGCCTGAGAAAAAAGCGGAGATGTCTCAAGGTTCCTTGGATAATTACAGCGGCGCTGACCGAAACTTGAGCGTTTTGATACGAATTACGGAATTAAAAGAATATCGCAGAGGCTGAAGCTACAAGTGTCAAGAGCTTCTTTTTCGATGATCGCTGATTCTTAATTGCTCTTCAATCTAATAAATTGCTAAGGCGGATCGGTTATTAACTGTCAGATGTTGGATTCGCAATAAAGTTTTGAAGAGATGATCGTTTTACTTGGCGTTTAGGACACGAAAATTTTGATGAATAACATTGAGTGTATCATTTATTTTTTTTTCTTGAGCCGAGAGTCCTGTGGGTTCTAACGACGAAATCGACGTGGACGACAAATTAATGCTCGGGGGTGCATCTACGATATTGCTGAGAATTCGTATGCCTATGTGTTTTGGGTCCCCAAAAAAAAAGATCGTAGTGAAAATTAGCGCAAATTTGATTGCCATGGTGAAAAACCATAAAAAAAGTCATAAAAATTGTGGCTATTTAGATTACAATAGCATCGATGTCCACATCTAATTGCTGACCCATGATATCTTTTAAGCATACGTGCTTATCGAATTCAGCTTCGATTTCTTGGAGTCTAATTGAAAATTGAGAACAATTTTAAGTACATAAATACAAACCAACTACTTAAAATTAATTTAATATTTTTTTTTAATATAAATTTTTGTAAATTTGATTAGTAATAATACCAGGTTTTGATTAATTAACTGACTTAAAAAACTAATTTAAAAAATCGTTTTTAACAATAGAAATCAAAGGAATATAAAATACAAAAATTTTCTAAACTTCTAAGATATTGTAGAGTCTTACTTAGCCGCTCGAGCCTAAGTTTTCTCCTCTGAACTCATGTCTTTACGTTTTCAATATTTATCTTCGAAAATATTGAAAATTGTAAAAAGAGCTAACAAAAGTAAGTAAATCTCATTAAAATACATGTTTTTTGCTCTGTGCATTTTTTCTGTACAACTAATAATTTTCGAGAAAACGTAAGTTACAGTTAAATGGCCAAGTGTGACTATTAATTTAAACTATTAATTTAAAGTGCATTTTTTTGTATTTCTTTTACTTTTAAACTTTTTTTTGCGTTTTATATTAACAAATCTTTTTTCTGGATAAATCATTTTTATGGTAAGCGGGAGCCATAGTGTTCTATTAAGTAGAGGTTTATGGTAACCGACCTGGAGTCTCTCAGTAAAGAGTATTGTGATAAAACAGCGTTCAACGCAGAGTGGGGGATTAGGGTTGGTTGGGTTATTTTTTTTTTTAAGGCAATCCACTATACGCGGGATAAATATGTTTTATGTTTTATAGCTTTACCGCCACCATGTTTCATTATTGCCGATTCACCTTTTAATTCGGACAATTGTTACGCAATATTTCGTTGAGCAGGGAACAATTTTTCTTTGTAATCTAAATATATTTCGCGTGCAAACATTATTTACATTTGGATTGTAAATTATACAATAATTATTTCAAAATTTATAATTTTATTAGTAAATTAATAATGTTTTTAATTCCTTTATAAAGAATCTCTCGAATAGTTATTTCTTGTTCAACCAGTTTCTATTGTGTGAATAATCATTAAAGAAATAATTTTAAGTTTGTTATAAAATCCTGACAAATGTATCAAGAACACAAGAAGAAAATCACAACAACCCTTTAGCGCTCATTTGTTACCTCGAAATTTATATTCAATAATTTAGTTGCATTAAAAACGTACTCGAAACTCATTTACAAAGCACCTATTCAATCGACGCACGAACTGCAAACATTCGGGTAAACGATCCACTAAAGCGCCAATGCACTTTTATTATGCCAGCGAGAAAAGGTCAGAGGACAATAAGCTACAGAAGGGGAGAAGAGTCAGGGGAGGCCGTCTGTGCAGTAAAAGAAGCCCGGCGCGAAAACTAGAGAGGCGGCCAGGCTTGTTTGCACGCTTTTTCATTATCTTTTATTGTGCCGAGGAGGGCGAGAGAATTAATTAAAGTTAAACAAACGCTAACTGCCTGAGCAAGCAGGTTAACTGGCCGGCCGTCATCGTTGCCCGATACAAAACAATCTTCGCGCGTCCACCGAGGCTAAGCGCGCAAGCCGAGGTCCGAGATTGTTTGTTGCTGTCACGTAACTGTAGCGGAAAAATTAAGAAAAGAGATTATTTGCTTGCGAGGGCGCAGCCTATTAGTTGCTAATTAAAATCGAAAATCGATGGATTGATACTAGTTTGATTTCAGTCGTGGGATTGTCATCGATAATAGAAGATTGACGCAATAAAGTAAGTGCAATAATTTAATTTACCTAAATTATTTTTTACATTAAAGCAGTAAATGACGCAAAGTGCAATTTAATGCAACTCATTACTTTATAACTATTATGCTAAATTTATCAAAAATGATAAAAGCAGAGATATCAAAATAGTTTTAGTAAAAGAAGTTAATTTTTCATTGACCAGTATTTTGCTCAGGCGGTAAAGCCATCGGTTTTTTACTTCGAGGTAAACACTGGGTGCTCCAAGGCGAGGGTCGTTTGAAACGTGTCAATTTGGAATTTACGGCGCTGAGACATTACACAAAAATGGTAAAAGTAGAGTTAACTGATCGCTGCTGTCCAATTTTCGTCTAAAAAAATTGTTTATTTCGTCATTTCGACTGTACTGGTCATCATCAGGATAATGATATTATTTGACGTCGTACAAAAATTTGTGGCAAGTCAAAATTTACAGTGATGAATTTTTATCTTCTTAAATTTAATTCAATCTTTACCGTAATTGCACGCAATCCAAAGTTGTATGTAAAAATGTAGCATCAAGATATACAATTTATTTCACAAAAATGACAACCAGATTTTCCGGTGGCTGGAATTCACCTCGTTACCGCAAAAAAATTAAAATACCAGCAGATTAAAAACATATTTAAAAACCTATCCCAAGCCCAATTACAATTCGTTAAAATCCGAAATGTGGGACGCAACGTAAAAGAACAAAAAAGAATGTTTTCATTACATTGAATCAAAAAATTGTGGTAGGTAACTGCATTATCAACTATCAAACCTAAATTGTATTGATATTATTACTATTATGCTTAGAAATGTCTAATTCTTTCTCGAAGAGAATTTAATAATTTTTGTATACTTAAAGAATTCTTTAATCATTAAAGAAAAGATGAATAAAATAAAATAGCCATTACTTCTGCCCTTTTATATAATGAAGCATTGATGGATTTGGATATTGTAGAAATAAACAGGTTAATAAATATTAAGACAGTGGTACTTTTAGAGTGAATCATTAATTATTCTATTATATCGATATTTAAATTATAATATGTAACAATGCTTCTATAATACAAGTTCGACTAGGACTACAGGCTTTTACTTGCGCATCTCGTTTTCTTTTTGGTACAAGTACAATTTTTAGACCAAGTCTTTAATCCTTAAATCTACGGTAACACGCTATTTTCCATTCTACTTAACCTCTGAACTACTGCAAGATCGGAGAAGGACATTCATTGCAAGTCGCTTAGTCTCTACTTTCCCTCTCTAAATTAACGCATTAATATTATCGGGCGCGAGCCAAAACAACTCTCGGCCCTCTCCTTTTATCGCACGATACAAATATCCACGTTCCATTCGTTAATTCTAATCGCTCTGCCAGTCATAAATACTCGTAATAGGTCTCCTCGCTTTCGTGCTTTCAACGGTAAACAATAAAACGATAAATAAAACAATATATACAGTTTTTAAAGTAACGGTAACATCGACATTTCGGTTACAGCGCCAGAGAACAAAGTGTCGCGTCGTCGCCCGATATCTCTGCCCTTTTTTGCTAAGAAAAGGACAGGAATCGCGACTCGCCGGCGTTTAGCCTCTATACAGGACTTAAAAGTACAATATTTACATCGAGACAACGTTATACATAAAAAAAAATTCACGCGTACAGGTATATCAGCAGGTACAGCTTAGCGACGCATTATCTCATCGATAGTGAATCCAAGCTTGCGCGGTTGGTAGCTCGACGTCGTCGTCGTCGTCGTAGGTGGTAACTGTCGGCTTTGGCTCAGCGGCGAGGTCGAGGTCAGCTTGAGCTTGTCCAGCGGGGGCGGCCTGCCGTGCTCGTGGACCCGGAGATCCTGCGGCACGTCGCTGTGCGTGAGCATGTGGGTCTTGAGGTTGCTGCGCTGGTTGAAGCTGCGCGAGCAGACCGGACACTTGTGCGGCGACTCCTCCATGTGGAGGATCCTGTGGACGGCGAGGGTGCGGCTCTGGCAGAAGCCCTTGCCGCACTCGGCGCACTTGAACGGCTTCTCCTTGCTGTGGATGTACCTGCGCGAGGAAGGCTGACGTTAGAGATCGAGCGGGTAATCTTTTTTACCGAGGGACGGAACGTTTTCCGAGCGCGAGAGCTGCTTTCGGAATTGAGAGGAGAAGAATGGAATTAAGTACTCACCGATGGTCTCTCAAGTGATCCTGCCTCCGGAAGGCCTTGCCGCAAATGTCGCAGGAGTAGGGCCTCTCGTCCGTGTGCGTCCTCTCGTGGATGAGGAGGTTGTAGCTCTTGGTGAACTGTCGGTTGCAGAACTTGCAGATGAACTGCTTCTTGGGCCTCTGACCGGGCATGCGCCTGGTGAGGAATGAGCTCGGCGGCGGCGGCAGCGGCCCCAGGGACATGCTCATCTGCATGACCGGGTTGACGGGCATTGTGTGTGAGTTGTGGTGAGGCACGGCGGGTCCCGCGGGCGGGCAGCAGCCCCTCACGGCGAGCATGGCGGCGCCCCTGATCCAGTGGTCCAGGAAGGCTTGCTGCTGCTGCTGTTGCTGCTGTTGCTGCGGCCAGCGGAGCTGCTGGCTCCTCTGGTCCATGGCGTGCGGCGGGGTGTGCGGCGGTGTCAGAGGTTCCATTGGAAAAACGAGAGACTTGTGGAACACTGTGTGCGTCGAACTGTCGGGCAGTAGCTCTTGGCTCGAGCTCCGGGAGTGAACTGATTGCTGCCTAGAGCTCTCTGGGCGCTCTGGCTTCTGCCTGCTGCCGCTCGGGGCCCCTCCTCCCTCTGCGGCGGTTGGCTGCTCCGGCAGCTCGCAGAGGCGGGGCCAAGCTGCCGCGCTTGGCTTCTTCAGGGAGCTGCCACGCGACGACGCGGCCCCGCCGGCCTATGACAGCGCGCCGCCATGGCTGCCCGCTGCGAGGCCAAGAAAAGCCTGCGGGCGACACTGACAGCCAGCTTCTATGCCATGTCACTTGGCTGCACGGAGGGAAGACGG
>UCOL01001515.1:0-35692 GCA_900474335.1 Ormyrus nitidulus
TTATCCCCCCCCCCCCTCCCCGGCTTATCTCCCCAACGGAGGTTCGGAGCTCGTGTCGAGTCGTTCTTTCGTTAACTCTCCTCGGGGCTTCGGCTTTTATTTTTCTCTTCGCTCGCGGCGAATACGACTTCGATCACTTTAGATCGAGTCTAATTGATGATTCGCGGACTGCGAGTTTCTTTTTCCTCCGTCGCCGCTCTCTCGATGATGGAGCGGAGAAAAAAAAACTCGTTCTCAAAAGGGGAGCACACCGGCGCGCGGCGAGTCGTCTTAATTACTTTATGAATCGGCAGGTCTCTGTGACGAAGTGTATAATTCGCGCTACTTACTTCCCGAGGTGTCTTAATACCAGCCGCCGCCGCCGCTATTAATCACCGCGGTCGGCGCGAATCGCTCCGCGACGCGCTCGATTCTCCGCCAGGTCGATTATCTCCCGCAATAGACACTCGGCAATAACAAAGTCATTAAGCCGCTCCTCTCGCGGGTTTTCAAGCGGCGCGTATTGTAAAAAATCGTTAAATTAGCAGGAGACGAACGAACCTACATTCGCGGAGATCGCGCTCGCTCTCACCCGTTCCAAGTTCAAGCGCTCACTCGCGCCGAAACGAAAAGCAAAAGACGAAGCGGCGCGGTGCCTATATCTCGCGTATACAACTCTCTCGTGTGGGTGGGGGGAAAGAAACGCAGAAAGGTTTTACAGCGAAATTTACGAGGCACTCCGTGCGTATGTACACGCGCGGCTCTTGATGTACGCCCGAGCACTTGCACCTACGTTACGTGTTCCGCCGGCGGCTGCGCCGGTTATCGCCCGGCTCTCCCGCTCGCTCTCCGAATGAAAAACTCACCCGCGCGGCCTATGCGCGCGCCGCGTCCGTCTCGCCGCGCTTGCTTCTTCGTATATAAGAGGGGGGCCAGTTACGTCGTCGGATTAATTGTCGCCTTTATGAATATTGCGGGAGGGAGGGGGAATTTATTAACAGGCCCCCGAGCCTGCTTAAATAGTTGTAAAGCCTGCCTTTACAAGATAGGAAAGTTCGATAAGCTTTTGTTGCGATCGTTTGTAGTACAAACGAGGAAACGGTTTAATGAGCGCTTTCGAGAAGGGGGGGATTTTCGCTAGTTTATGCACGAGATTCGCTATAAAAACGGTTCTATTTAAGATAAGCTTTTTACGCGCGTTATTTATTCCCGCAATAAATAATGCAACCCCGCGCGAAACTTTCGATCGATTTATTATTTATTCTTCTAAGCCTCGTCGCCCCCTGCCCGTAAATTCGTCTTACAGTCCGAACTTTCTCGACGTCGAGGCACGTTATAGAAATTCGCCCGACGGATTATCTCAAAAGTCTCGGGCGTTAATTCCCGGCAATTAAATTTATTTTCACACCGTTGAGCCCGTGAAATTTCTTCATTTTCCCGGGCACGGTGAAAAGCCCGTTTCCCCGCGCGAGGAGCGAACGAGAAATTTACGGCGGCAATGAAGGGATTAAAAGGATAATCCTCATCAGCAACATTTCAATGCCATTCATCCGCGCGTACGATATATACGAGAAGCATCGAAACCGCTACCGCGCGCATTCTGTACGGCGCGATTCACCGTAACTCCTAATAATAGAGCCATCCGGGGATCCCGAAACACTCGTAATTCAACTAAATAGAAGTGGCTACTCGGAAAAGCAGGCCTTCGATTTACATATCCTCGCGTACGCCGTTCCTTACCATCCTCTCCGCTTTCCCCTCCGCTTCCTTCTTTTCTTTTTCCCCTTCGCGCACTCGCGCGTACACGCATACGTATATATATACATATAAATGCACCGAGGCGAACATCGCCACGCGAGTATAAGCGTGAGATACAAGAAGCGGGACCTCGCCGCGCGAGGATTACTTTCTCTTGTACGCGCGCACGAATATAACCGTTCATTACGCGGCCCCGGTCAGAGAGAGAGAGAGAAAAAAGGGCGCGTAACATCCCTCGCTCGGCGCGGTGTGCGTCCATTAAGCCTCAGCTCTTGCGAAATTTCCGATCGAGCGGCCGCGGCAGCTGCTCCGAGCGCCCCGCGCGCGCACGCCTGAAAAACTCTCCGCGCGGAAAGGAGAGTAAGGACTCGATAATTGGCCGATAAGGGATTTATGCCCCGGCCGCCGACGCGGCGACGATTAAGCTCGTGTTATATAGATAAGCGCGGTAAATTGCCGCTCTCGGGTCGGTGCGTCGGTGCGTCGGTCGACGAATGTATATGTACGTATTTATAGAGGCGTAATGCGCCAATAATGGGCGGCTTTTCAATTACACGAAAGCCGAGATGCTTATTTCCGCGCGTCGCGCGGGAAATTCGAGAGGATACGCTTGGATTTTCGATTGTAAAAACGAGCGAGAGGCAGTTTAAGCAGCGAATCGCCGCGGACGCCGATATTTTAGATTTTATGGGGGATATTGTCTGGGAGATTTTCCCGGGGGAACGAGACTCGGCAACGACGTCTCTATGGTAACAGTATCCGAAAGTATCGCGCGAGAGTAGGCCGAGCGGGCCGAGCGATTGTTTATTGCGTTTTTACGGCCGCTTTTATCGGGGAAAAATGCTTTTTAATTTATTAACTTATTGTCGAATGGTGAAAACTTGGCGAAATGAGTATTTGGGATTTTATTTCATTTATACGCCGTCGCTCTTTTTTCCCCGTTTGAATTTACTCGCCGCGTCGGCCAGCTTTCTTTCCGATCGTAACTATATTTATATACATTTGGCTCGATATAAAGCGTGCGTGTTCTTACTTTGCAAGACGAATTAATCGAAGCCCGCATAAATTGTATTCAATATCGCGGCGATCACTTCTGAAAGTATATACATTTCTGCTGAATTCGCCGCCGCGGCAAACTCGCTGAAATACATCGGGCCGCGACGTCAACCTAATTTTCCAAACGAAAAGCAGCAAAAAATACGCGCGCGTCCGAGGATTTATGTCCGCGCGCCGCGGCCGAGTTATTTTGACGCAAAAATGTTTAATCAAGCTAAAAACCGTTGGAAGGTGCGTTCAGCGCGAGGAGAAAGAAAAAAAAAGAGAAGAGCGGCTCCGGGCAGCCGAATTTCTTTATCTCCTCTCCTTTCCGAGCCGCTAATTTTAATTGATGCAGGCCGGAGGAAAGAAGGTCAGGATTCGTCGGGAAGCGCATAAAAAGCTCTCGGTACTCCGCGAGAGGAGCGACGTTCATTCGAAACCTCATCAAACGAGAGCGCAATCGCGCCTATAATAATTCTCTCCGCGGATCCCCGAAAATGGAAAGTCGCCCGCGGAGAGTCGTCCAATTTGCCGCGGCTCTCCGCGAGGCGCAGAAGCGAAGCAAAGCGGAGAGGATGATTGTCGTCAATTTCGGAGGCGCGGCGTATGACAAAAATTGGGTAATTTTGCGTTCGCGCCGCTAATTTAATTCGCCGCACACTCGGCGTATAATTTATCGGGCCTCGGTGTTTGCTGTGACGTATTCGTGCATTGTGATTAATCGCCGCTTGAGAAAGCTCTCCGCTTAGAATTCGAGGTCGTAAATAAAAAAATAATTTTAAAGGCCCTGTATAGAAAATCTCTCTCGCGAAAGCCTTAAGAAAGTATCCCCGACCGCAAGGAGCGATATAATACTCATTCAGCGAGTCCTCCTTTAAACTATTGCGTCCGCATAATAATGCGGAGCGCCGCTCGTCGCGTCCCACGAAAAAGGCTAACCGCACGCAGAAAATAGGCTCTCTCTCCGGCTCTGTGCGAGAGTGTCGCCGCAGCGCGAGAAACGCATATACGAAACAAAGAGGCGGGCAATCGAGTGCCGAAGCCTCGGAACAATCCTCCAACACGCGCATAGAGAAAGAAAGAGAGAGAGAGAGAGGAGGCACCCATATATCCCTCCTTCGGCCGACGCGCGAAATGACGAACGAAGGCCTATACGGGCTCTCTATTGCATATCCTCTCCTCGCATAACCCTCGCGCCCGAGGAGTTAACGAACTTGCGGTCTGGCGTGCGTGCGACGCGCCGGCGGAGGCGAGGAAGAAGAAGAAGAAGAAGAAGAAGCAGGCCGGGGATATAAACCGGGCGTAGAGAGAGTCCCGAGTCTCTCCCTCGCGCGAATCAAGACGGGAGAGAGAGAGGAGGAGGAGGAGGAAAGAAAGAGGAGAATCGAGAAGGAGCGAGGCCTGGGATCAACTTGGCGGGTTTCTCGGAACGCTAAGAGAGAGAGAGAGAGAGAGAGAGGAGGCGAGACCGGTACGACTGGTGTGTGCACCGCCTCGTATACACCTGAGGAGAGACTCCTCTTCTCACCCTAAACGGGCCGCGCGGCGAGTAACGCGAGACGCGCTCGCCTTTTCGACCGGACTGTACGGTGCACTTGCTCGATCGCTCGCTCGCCTGGGAATCGCTCGACGGGGATGAGCCGCCTTATAATGCCACTAGTAATCTGCTGCCGAAAGCGAGGTAGTCGGTTCGGGAGCGCGATCGGATTTGGAGCCGAGTTTTTGGCGACGAGCTGCGCCGCGTTTTCTCACGGATCCCTGTTCCAGCTTTTCTAAGCGGGATTTCGTTCCGGGCCGCGAGCGAAAACGAAACAGTACTCTCTATTTGCCTTGGAAAGATGTACTGTACAGTGACCTATTCATTACCGAGGAGACGCCGCTTCCCCCCCGCGCGCGCGCCGTCTGTCTATTATGGAGCTGTACTGTTGCGAGTCGGTCGCTCGCGGTCGCGGAAACCTTATCTGCGGGAAGTGTTATACGTCGCGGCGTAAAACTTTCCGGCGCTACAGAAACATTTAGATGCAAGCGGCCGGCGGGAGAAGGATTTACCGAGGCTCTCGCAAAACTACTCCGCTGTGTTTCTCGCGCAAAAGCGCCTCGCTTTTTGAGATATATTCCTCGAGACGGGCAGGCTTATCGCGAGGTTTTCCTTTTTTTAACTTTATTAATTCCTTCGCGCGGCGATAAAGCGAATGTACCATACGAGGATAGCGGCATTTACATTCAAATTGAACTCCCTGGTTTATAGGTCAAAACTTTTACTCGCGCGGAAAGAGGTGCACTCTCTCGAGAGTGTAAAAAAGGCAAATTTTTTTTGATACACGCGCCACCGCCAGATTTAAAAGTTTAATGCTTCAACTTTTTATGGTTTATAGCCCGCTCCTCGTATCCAGCGCGTTCGCGTCCAAAAAACTACCCGCAGATTTACAATTTCGACGACCTCCTTTACGTTTGCCTTCCGCGTCGCGGTCGACGCAAAAAAAAAAAGAAAAAAGAATCCCGAGACCGACGCCCAGCTGAGAGAGAGAGAGAATCGGCCTCGAACAAGTGTATCATCTCGCGTTCGCACTCGGCCCTCGCGAGCTAATACTCGAATATGCCACGTCCAGGCGGACAATTTATTATTCGCGCGCATATACATACAGAGGGCTCTATCCCTTTTTGTATACGAAGGCTCCGCTCTCTCGGAGCGGCGAACAGGTCCGGCGTTATTTCGAGAGAGTGAAAAGAGAGCCAGCACCAGCAGCAGCAGCAGCAGCAGCAGCCTCTCGAGGGGGGGTTAGTTTTACGGCCGAGAGACCCACTGCGAGAGAGAAAGAGAGAGAGAGAGAGAGCCTCTCTCGATTCTTTACGAGCCGGACGTGATGCCCCGAGTGTTCTTGTCTCGTCAGGAATTCGACGCGCTCTCGAGCGAGAGAGGAGGGAGAAGGAGCCGGGCGTCCGCCTCGGGAGGGAACAATGCGATGCTGCCCTCCCGCGCACGCAGCGGCCGAGGAGAGAGAGGAGAGAGGGCCGGCGCGATTAGCATTACAAACGCTCGCGGGTTCTCGCCCCCCTTTGTTTTTCTGACAAGCCGGCCGGAAAATTTTCCGGGTCCACGAGGGGACGTCTGATTTACGGCGACGCGCGGCACTAAAGTGCTCGGGCCCGAGAGACCGAGTTTTCACTCGTTCCTTGCGGGAAGCTGTTCATTTGGAGAGGGTGCGAGATTTTCGGTTTCACGGCGTGCGATCGTCCGATTTTCCGGTTTCGAACGCGAGTCGATTGGCTTTTGCGTCCTTGGAGGTGCGTTGGAAAGTTTTTCAAGTATACACTTTTCCTTGTATATTAGTGGCGATCATTAAAAGGCGTCATGCTTCTTACGGCGCGCTTTGAGGCAGCATTGAAGATAAAAATATAACTCGCGATTAACCCAACTGTTTTTAAGCAGCGTAAAGCTACAATTTTATCTTGCAACAGCCGCATTCGTAACGCTTAAATTTCGAGTTTTGCAAGAGGACCTTATCAGGGAGAACGCTTTAATAAATGTAGAACAGTCGAATAAAATAAATTGTTCCTCTCCTTCTTTAATTCGGCAGCCGACTCCTGGAAATTAAAACGCGCACTTTTTTTCAATAATATTCATATATACTTTTTTCAATACAACGCATAAATGCGACCGCTTTGTATCGCGGCGCCTTACCAGATAAAAAATCACGCGTGAAATCTTTAATAACTCAGGGCCCCGAAACTAGTTTCTCTCGCAGCCCATTAAACGGCCAACCTTTTCTTCTCCCGCCTCGAAACTCCGCGGCGCGCATGCGCCTATACCAAAACAGTCAATTAATTACCCGAAGATTAGACGGGCATTATGCTGGAAAGAAATTTACAGCCACAAAAGCTCGGTAAATCAAGCCGACTAGCGTATAGGTAACCTTTGGTCAGTTCTCCCAGGCGTTATAGGGAAATCTATTTTCCCTTTCAGGCTAAACCAACTTCTTCGGTAGAAGAATGCGCTTAGTGTCGTCGGGCCTTTTAACGAGGCTGTAATCAGCATTAGACACTAATGGGAGGTAGTTTGAAAGTAAAATCCTGAAAATGTGCCCTTTTGAAAACCGTGAAATAGGAGAAAATCAACAGAACGAATATCTTGGAGAGAAAAATACCCGATAGTAAAGAAGCATTTTTATTATCATCGGCGTGCGCAGATTATAAACTCAAACGAAATTAATTTCAAAGTTAATCTTCCGAAAGCTGCAAAAACAGATTGAATTTTTCCGCTTGGAAGTTGCGAGGTCCCGTCGCAAAGTCTCGATCTCATTTCCCTCTCACGAATTCGAGAGCGCGCCGATACGAATTTAAATCTCTTTATATAAACGTTCCCGCTAAGCAGCGCAGGTGTCGATACGCTCACCGCTCGTTTCGCAACGCTCGCCCGTTAGCCGACGAACAAATAAAACTCTCGGAATCACAAAAGCGAGAAATCGATTCATCGAATATATATATATAGCCGGTTGCCAAACGAGCGGCGAGAGATCGACTCGGGCGTCTTTTTCGGAGCGCGCCATTACAATGCACGACCGACACGCTTTTGGGTTGTATAAAAACGAGACGTATAGGAACCGCGTCGCGGCTCTCTAGGAGGAGGTTTAATTTCGGGCCTTACTTTATTTTCGTCCGCGTTCCGAGAGAGAGAGAGAGAGAGAGAAAAAGCGGAGCGCGCCGCGTTGTAGTTTGTTTCGCTTTTATTTTTAAAAGCCCGAGAGAGCTCGGCGGCGCCCCGATGTTTGTCTCTTGAGGCACGATAAGCGAGTATACGGTTATTATGCTTACGGGCCCGGAGGGGGGAAGGGAAAGAAGTTATTTGCAGCCTGGAATTAACGTCGATCCGGTGGAAAGTACGAGGAAGCGGCGGCTGCGGGCGGTTTTTGTCGGCGCACCACGAAAAAAATTGATTGATGCATTTAATTAAAGTATTATATCTGGCTTTTCGGCGGGGCGAATACATTGTCCGCGGTAATTTTGGTCTTTTCGATTTTATAGCGGTTTACGGGCCGGTCGGACGCGCGAAATATTGGTTTTATGTGGAGCATAACTGTTTTTAAGGTCGGGTATATATACACGACGCCCGGAAAACGATTCCGAGCCGCGCGAAAAGGAGTTTATCGCTGTTAAATTCAGATTTCTGCCGTATTGAGCAATTTCGCGTAAATCCTCTTGATACGCCGCGGCTCCGAGCGTTATTTCCCGTGTAAATAATGAATTCCTTGATGGAGAAGCGTTTAAAGCCTGGCGATGGCCTTTTAAACCCTCGAACTTCATTAATATTTTGATTACCTCTGGGCAATTTAGTCGCGTTTCACTCGAACACCGAACGCAGACATATTCTTTCGATTCGTCGAGGTGTTAACACTGCCGAGCTTCCGCCGACACAGTTATAATTATTGCCAATACCAGCCTTCTGCGAGAGACTACCACAACGAATAACGGTGCCTTTAATTAGACCCCATTAAAACCTCGTCTATCACGCGGCCATTCTTAATTAAACAAACCTGGGCGAGAAACATGTATAAACACACCCGACTCTTTCGCTAACGAAGGAGGAGCGCGTTATCGCGTCGTTATTTCTCAATCATCAGAGAGTCGCCGTAATTAATTTCTGAAAGTCCCCCGGCGCGCGCGCTCGAACAATGTGTTATTAAGCCCGCTCTCTCGCAGAAAAAAAGAAAGGCCTTTAATAAGCATACATTAGGCTAATCGCACGTAACATCGCGTTGCTTAAACAGATAAAAAAAAAAAAAGAAGCAAGCGAGTTCTCAGCGTCTAGAGAAGTGCGCGCGTATACATAATCGCCTGTGCGGACGACCCCGATAAATGCATTATTAATTAGCGAAGCGGCGACACATTGTTTTCGTTTATGCGCGCGGCGTGTATATACTTTTGTAACGCGTCAGGTAAATCGCGCGGCGAGCCGCCTCGGGTTTCATCAGACGTCGTCGTCGTCGTCGTCGTCGTCGTCGTCGCTTATTTCGCGCGGTCGTTTGCCTTTTTTTCGCCGCGGCGTTGTCGGGCAAGACAGAACGAGTTGCCAATCGGATTCGCGGGACGAACGGCTCGTCTTCGTCGCGGAGACGCTATATATTTGAATCGCGATTGTTTCGGGGAACGGGACGAGGGCTGCGTTTTCCTTTTATCGGCGGTTAACGAGTGCCAATGAATTTTTTTTCAATCGAAATCGTCATTTTTCGACCGATTTCTCGAGCGTAGACAAAAGTTGTATTGAAGTTAATTGCTGTATCTAAGGCGCATAATGCAGATATTAAAATTGAATCGAGAATGCAGAGTCATATGCTCTTAACTGTGTAATCAAAGTACACAGTCACGCACAAAACACTTAGAGGCAGTAATAAGGTTCATATTGCTCATGTAACTACAGCTCTCGGTATAATTTGCCTTCATGAATAAATCTTTTTTTCACGATATAAGAAGTTCATTCATTAACTTTTTTATTAGCGGAATTTTTATTACCAAAGTTACTTAAAATATTGTTTACTAATTACTATAATGCAGCAAGATAACCATTATATACAAATTTTTTTTCGCAGCTCTGTTCTTCAAACTCTTCATGCCGTTCAGCAGCTTTGAAATAAAACTGTTACCCACAATTTACAAAGAGTTTTTCTCACCGAACAAACGAAAAAGTGTGTTGCGCGCGTTATCTTGCGCGTG
Organism: Ormyrus nitidulus; assembly: GCA_900474335.1. NCBI lineage: Eukaryota > Metazoa > Arthropoda > Insecta > Hymenoptera > Ormyridae > Ormyrus > Ormyrus nitidulus. The sequence goes on from UCOL01001515.1 coordinate 9,484, forward strand.
TTCGCTTTCCGTGTCTTAATCATATCAGATAGTGTTCCGAGTCTATTTAGGTAGCAACGGCTCGTGGTGTGTTTACGGAAAAAGTAGCGCGTTTAGAGCTCCTAGATATTTTTAGTTTCTTTGTAATATTTAATAACTCGCCGCAGAACGCTTCGAAGTATAAATATTTTTTTTTTCCTAGTTTACGGAAGGAGATAAGTTGGCTTTCCTTTCAAGTTAAAAGCTTCGAAATACTTATTGAATGTTCGTAATTGTATAAGTCAGCTGAAAACTGCAATTAATCTTTCATAATAATCGAGGATAAAAATGTTATGCATTGAACGTACTCCACATAATAACGTCGTGAAATAAATTCACTCTGACTCGCGAGTACAAAATTCAATTTCTAATTTCCAAAAGAAAAAAAAAGCAGAAAGATCTTTATCTTACGGAATCAACGCCAGAATTATCTCGCGGGGAAAGCTATGGAGAATTAGTTACGAGCGGGGAGGTAAAGCTCTATATTCGGCGAGCAACAAATTTCCCGATATTAAATTAAGCGTTTAAGCGGCAAAACAATTAATTTTCGCGCGTAATTAGAGCCTGTCGGCGATGTAGCACTTTCACATCCCGTTAAAAAGTAACAAAGAGTAATACCCTCATTTGAATTTCAAGTCTTCGCGAGCGACGCTTCGGCTCTCTGGCCCAATTTAAATTGCCTTCAATGCACCGGGCTTGATGAACGACCCACGACGCAAATTCTCTATGTCGAGCGTCGGAGAGTAAAAGCGACAGTTTCTCTAAACAGAGGAAGTGGAGCCGCAAAAGAGGCGAGTTTGTGGGGGGGGGGGACAACAATTGTACTCAATTAAAAAATTGTTTTCATCGGCGTTATCTCGCTTCTCGTTTTGCATTCTTTCCAGGCGCATCTTGACGAATAGCCGGCAATAACGGAGATAAAAGTATTATCGTCTTATTGTTCAGCTGGGTTACGCTGCACTGCGATACCGGACACAACGAGGCTTTTGATATGTAGCTCTTATTATTTGTGCTTGGTATTATGATTGAACGATTAGTTTTTACGACGTCTCGCAAGTCAATTCTTTTTTTGCTCGGATCACTTTTCTTTTATGCGCTGTGCCAAGACTGCTTTGTAATTCTAGTATCATTGCTATAACGTGTCAATGAAACGTTGTTCATTCACGCTGCAATGCGTACAAGTATACGAGTAAAAGTTACGCGAGGGAACTTTTTAATTTTTTAATTAAATTTCCAGCTGCAAATAAATCAAGTAACTATACAATAAAACTTATCTTTCCCTTTTCATCGGCATTAAAAAAAGATTTTTATTAATTTATTTTAAAAAATCCATCAGTCCAACCAGATTCAATAAAGATTTATTTTACATTTCGAAAATCAAAAGCTAATTTAAAGTCTGCGAGACTTATTGAAAAACCATAAAAAGGTTCATCGCATCGCCGCCGACGTTAACTGCCTCCCCCCGCCGCAATTGTCAATTAATAAAAGGCACTGGTGCTGTAGCCGCAGAAACGAGCAAATTAAGTCTGCGCGCAACATTTTTTTTTTTCGGCACTCGTCCCGAACAGTGGCATATTGAGACCGCATGACTCTTCCCCCGGCGCTGATTTACATTCATGGCATTCAAATTTATTCGAACGGGTTTTTCACACCGTTTTGCACTTGTCACGAATGTCGTGCGCCATTCGATATCCCTCTTACTTCGTATATTTACGCCCAAATCTTGGCGTCGCCCCGCGGACGCTTTCGAAAGAGTCGCGAAGCGTTTATACACGACGGAAGGAGAAGAAGTCGCGTCGGGAGAGAACCGCAGGAAGAAACATCAGCTGCCACGAACATTTTGATTCATCGAGCCGTAAATATCGGCCGAATGAGAGTTATCTTTATTAAAGAAGCTCGAGACGCGCCCGACGCCCGGCACGACAAATTAATTCCCCCCCGGCACCGATATTCCGATATTCCAGGTTCGACGCTGGAAATTTTTCAGCGCGTCGTTTTGCGATCGCGCGCGAATTTAATTAAAAAACTGTCGGGGGACTTTTCGGTTGAAGGAAACAATTTGCAGGATTTTAATTCCGGCGGAGTACGTCAAAACAATGATACCGGCGCACTGCACTCGGTCTCGCTAACGGTAAACTGTTAACTTGTATATTATTGTATGCGAAACCTTGTTAAAGTTTAATGCCTCGCGTAAAAAAGCAGCGCGCGTTTAAGCCTCCGAAAAGCCCCAGATAAACCGATATCGATAATGAGCTTCCCAGCTTTGAGCTGCGCTCGAGCTTGGGGATTTTTCAGCGGCGTCGTAAAAATTAGTTATTAATTTTTTTTTTCTGCCCGCGCGCCTGTCTCTCGCCATAATTCAAGCGCGTGGCCCCCGAAAAAGCGCGCAGATAAAGCGCCGAGAGCAGTTAAGCAGGCGCTTTAAATTCAGCCCGCTCGCCTCGACTGGTCTGCGTCTCCTTCTCTCTCTCTCTTTTCGAGGCCTGTTGAACGCAAAAACAAAAAAAAAAAAGTCCCCGCCGACGCTCCGCCGATGATTCATACCTGCGAAATGCAGAGAGTTCGGACGTAATTGAGGCGCGCGCGGGCGAGTGCGAAACAGCCAGACGCAGGCCGGTCGCTCGCGATTCCAGGGCTGCGGGCTGCTTCTCTCTTTTTTTTTTTTTGTTTTTGGCGCGGGAGCCTTTTCTCGCGCCGGGAGTGTCAATATTTGCGGCTGCCACGGCGCTGTCGCGCCTTGTTTTCGAAGCGATTCGATACGCGTTTTCGCGCTTTTTTCAGCGGGGACAACGAGGAGAGCGCGCGGTTGCGATCGAGCGCTTTTTTGGAGGCTCGCGGACAAAGTCAAGGGGAGACGGGGAGATACAGCTTTAACGGATCGCTCTGCACGATTTAAGAACCGTTCCGAGAAATAATCTCATTGAAGGAGATAGGAGGACACCGCTAATTATGAATTTTTTAAATTATCATCGGTGAGAAAATTATTCAATTTTATTAGTTCAAATGAAGCTGTAAAGATTCCGAGCCTAATTAATATGAAAATCTCGGCAATTTCTAAAAAACACTGGCTCCAATTAGTGCAGTTCTCATCCCCGACGAGATTTACAGCGTAACGGCACATCGCTTACAACAAAACCATCGCTCACGACACTAAAGCGCCCCGTAAAGAATATACCAGCGCAACAAAGCGCATTGGGCAACCGAAACGCCGAGAGAGAGAGAGAGAGAGAGAAAAGGGAAAAATAAGCGCCAGCGCTCGCAAAAGAGGCATCGGCGCGCAAAAGAGAGCGGGAGCAGAGATCTCTCGGCCGGGGCCCCGAGTTATTTATTCAAAGCGCATGACTTGTAAATCCACGCGGATGTATATCGTGACATCAACAAATTTATTACACCGCTCTCGGCTGCGGGGCAGCTCGTATTGTATAATCGCGCGAGAAAGGCGCGCTTTTACATGGCGCTCTCCTAAGCCGAGCAGCGGCGGCGACAGTCGCGACGAAAATCTCTCTCTCTCTCTCTCTCTCGATATCGCGCGGATCCAGTTTTCGCATCACCCCAGACGGAAGGAGCGAGGAAGCCAGGCGGGAAAAAAGCGCCAAGGATGGAAAATAATTATAAGCCTGGCGAGCGAGTCCCTCTCTCTCTCTCTCGCCTATCCGTTTGCCTTTTTTTCAACCCCCCCTCTCGCTCTCCGCTCTTGTCCGTCTACGTAGGTCGGTGTACGCGAATAAAACGCGACTCCCAGCGTCACGCTCCGAAAAGCAGGGGTTCGCGCGCGCAACAGGTGTCCCCGCGCGCGACGCCGACTTGTCTGCTCGTTGGAGACTTTGCTCTCTCCCTCTCTCTCTCTTGGTGCATATCGTCTGGCTTAGACTTTTCCGAGCGCCGTCGTTTTTATTACAGTCGATTGCGAAGCCGTACGTGAAATCGCTCCAGTGTCGGAAGAAAGGAGTCTCTTGTGCGATCGTGATGCTAACGTCTTCTGGCGAGGCGTTTTCCCGTGAAAAGATGAACGGCTACCAGGCGGTTATGAAGTAATTACACGATCTTACTTTTCTATCCGGAGAGCGCTTTGATTGACGGCTAAATGTTAGCGTCTGGCGACGCTTGACGAGATAATCAAGGCATCGCGGCTCGAATGGATTTTTAATCGAGAGCCCCAACTAAAACTGTTCGGGCGTGTGAAAAATGTACGCAGCGCTGGAAAATCGAAAGTTTTGACCTGCATTCCGGCCCGGGAAAAGTGTCTGTGAGTCAGGGTTAACGATCCCTATACCTATCATTCACCGAGTCCGAGAAATTAAAAAGCCCCGCCGACGTGTATACATATACGACGGGAAAATTTGTATCGCAATTTACGCGTCTGGCAGTCTGCGCTCCGAAGAAAGTTTATTAAGAAAGTAAAGTACGCATTGATCGACTCGCGCTCGCTCGTTTTAAAAAAAAGTCGATTACGTAAAAGTTGCACAAGCTCTCGCGGAGAAGAAAATTTATTTAAAAAGCAACGCGCTCATTTCGTCACCGCCGCCGTATATGAATATATGCAAACAATCAACCGGCGGCAACTCGCCCATTTCTCTCTATCTCCGCAGAGCTAATTAATTCTCAAAGCCTCTCGGCCAATTTGGTCTCGCGCGTCCAGCCAGGACTCGTCATTGCAAACATCCCGCTCACGAGAGCCTGACATCATTTCTTCCTACGTCCACGATCCGCTACACTTGTTCCCCCTCGCGAGATCCTCCGCGGCTCGTTCATTCTCCTTGCGTAACCGCGAGAGCCCCCCGAACAAAAGGATAAAAAGCACGTCGCTTCCGCGCTCGGTAAATCAGCCGCGCGACGGTAGATTTTCGGTGCGGATGCGCACACGAACGTCCGAGGAGGCACGAATCAGAGTGCGGACAGGCACGTGAGAGATGCCCCCGGCAGATACGAGGACTCGCGCGATGTACGTCCGACGACCACCCGAAAATCTCGTGTTTTACGCTCCGCGAGCGAGGATTCGCCTCTCCTTTGTTCGGGGCCCCCGGGGACCATTGTTGGGATTAGGCCCCGCGCGACGAAGACGCTTTATTAGGCGGCTTTTGTTCGAGGGCGGCTCGCTTCCTGTGGCCGATGATCTTTTTGGTCGGGATTTTTTAGCTGATTAGCGGTCCTTTGCGGAGAGGCTTGAGGAAAGTTTCCCGATTCCTTTCGACGATGGTTGGGCGCTTTTTATTAATATTGGTTTATTAACGTATTATGAGCTTGATTTCGTCGTTAAAGATATTATTAGTACTGTTGAATGAGTATCTGGACTTTCTCATTTTATGTGCGTTTATCTTGAAGGGAGAAAGAGGATTTTTAGCGGCGAATTATATTGCTTGCTATTGATTTTAACGGCAGCTGATTAAATTTCTCTTGCCGGCGAGTAAATATATTTTTACGCGTTTGTCATTCGCACGAAACTAGGAGTTTCCCGTCATTAAAGCGGCTTAACGACTGCTTTAGTAAGATTTTAGAAATTAGTAATTCCTTCGGAGTAACAAGAAAAATGCAATCGTTAAATTTTTATTCCCGTCTGTCAATACCAGCAGGTTACACTTTAATTAAGACTTCCTGAGCTCATAAATCTCAATGTTGTTCAAATATTTTCCATTTCCAATTATACATGGTAGATTTAGCTTGAAATTTTCATAGATTGTATCGGCACTTTGCCCCGCATTTTCCCAGCAAATTGGAATATATTCAATCGAGAAGAAAAGTCATTTTGAACGGTTCGATGCTCGATTGATCAAAACCGAGTAAAAAGAACCTTTAATTATGTACATATAAATCACACTGTAAATTGCCACATCAGCCTGTTAAAGAGAATTGACGTTGCGTGCCTCGTTTTTACATTCGACACTTTAAAGAAAACCTTATCTTATCTATTTAATAAATGGTACGTTAAGTAACGATCACAATATTTAAGACTGGCCCGACAATCCAGCTACAGTCAATCAAGCAGTAATGATTCAATGTCAACATTGTTACTCTTTCCGAGAAAAAAATGCTGCGAATCTTCCATACGCATGACACAGCACATACCTCTAAAATTACAAAGACTCCTCTTACCCATCCGGACTAACGACGTTTATAACCGAAAAATTTAGAAAACAAAATCCCCCGCCAGTGCGCACACTCACTCAACTGCCCGGCATCGGTATAATTAGGGTGTCGAATCGGCCGTGCAGGCGCCGGCGCGACATCCACCCAAAGAAAGCGCCGGGCGCTCGCTTACATTACGAAAAAACATGTGTCACGCCTGACGTCAGGTGGGCCCCCGCGCCGTGTATGTAACTCACCCAAAACGGAGTGGCTGTGGCCGGCGTGCTGGCTGGACCTGAACCTGTCCGGAGGCGCCATGGCGAGCTTTTTTGCGACCCGGGCTGCCAACCGCTTCGAAGCACACTGCTGCGAGGCACACAAGGATTTATTTTTTTCTTTTTTTCAAACGCACTGGAGCTCGGACACCCGCGGCTTCGCGCACCGGTTCGCGCACTCGTCGCTCATCGCACTCAATCGGGGGGGATGGTTTATTCTCAGTTTCGTTCGCGGTTCTCGGATCGTTTCGGCGATCGAGATGTACGATCGGTTTTGTCGCGGGGGCTAAACGGGGAAGAGAGGACCGGAGGAGCGCAACGAGCCGGAGTAGCTCGCTCGCAGCCTACTACTGATTGAGGCTCCGGCTCTGGCTCTCGGCGAGCGAGCGAGCGAGCGCGCCGCTCTCGCTCTCCGGCACCGTGCGGAGGAGACTACCGCCGTCCCATTGGCTCGCGGGAATGTCGGCAGCAGGTACGGAGAGCGAGCGCGGGGAGCCCCCGACACCGAGGGAACTCGGTCTCCTTCCCTCTCGGGGTCGTTTGAGGGCCCGAGATTCGGGTTTTGGAGGAGCTGAGTTTGATGGGGATCGAAATGTAGGTTCTGGATAGATTTTTCTACCCTCTTTGGCAGTTTTTTTGGCTGATGAAATTCTCCTGTCGATTGGAGAGAATTTTTTGTGAGGTCGTCCAGTTTAAATGGCACCTGCGACCAAATTTTTTGGTAATTATTCACCCCCGTATAAATAAACAATTTTTCCAAGTGACGTTTAATTTTGCGTGTATTGGTCGTTGTTTACGATAATAAAATATTGTTAAAGTTATGTTTTCCGAGGCTCGTTTGAAATAATTGGTATAATGTCGGTGGTTTACACAAGCGTGTAATGTATATAAATTATTTTCAGTCGTCAACGTTAAAAAAATCACATTGCATTGTAGGCAAAATATTTTATTTCATTTTATTAGATTATAAATGTTATTACATCATGCGAACGAACGATAAAAATGTTTTTATGCATATTTTTAATTTTTACATTTATTTTCATTATCAATTATAAAGTAAAAAAGATTAAATTAAAAAATAAAATTTTTATTAAAATTACTAATTAAATTGTACTGAAAACATTTCGGTTTATTCTTACTTTCATTTTATTAATCGCTTGTAATATTGATACAGACGCAAAAACTTACGTATCACATCACAATGTTCAACTGCTAAATCATTTATCTTATTGTACAACAGAGCTTTAACTCACAAAGTTAAAGAACAAGAAAAAAAAGGGGGCCGATAACTGCTGGAGACTCCAACAAATAACCCAATTTTAATGCACGAATTAATCTCATCGCTAAGTAACCGCAGCCAATACTACATTATCAGAGAGAACGCAATAAACAAATCGCGCCATCGCTTACTCCTTTAACGATTCCGCAAAATTTCAGCCAGAGATAACATTATAAAACTAATCCTCGCCGCGGTAAAACATATAATACACAAAGCACAAAACGCGCAATCGCGTACGAGCCTTTAGAGCTTCGTCCGCCTTCTAATTTAAATCAGCGGCCAGCTGATAAATTCTAATTAACCCCCACAATCCTCCGCCGATAGCATTGTATACCTACGACCGAGGACGCGATCGTCAATTCCCCGGCAGCCGAGACTTTAATGCCCTCGAAAAAGATACGTAATCGCCGAGAGTTTTGCGCCCGCACGAAGCTAAATACACGCCAATAACCCGTCGCGGCACTTAATACCCCCGCGTCCAAACGTTAACTCGATCCCCCTGGATTTCCAGCCGCCGGAGAGAGAGAAAAAGGCGCACGAATCCCGGAGCGGAGCGAAAACACCAGAACCGCGCCTCGAAACAACGGCCCCCGAACAATATATATGAAATTTCCAATTTCGGAAGGGGTGTCGTTCCTCGCCGCGCACAAAGGAGCTGCAAACCGCGAGGAAGCGTGCGACCGAATTCGTTCACCGTCGCACGTCCGAAGGAAGATCCGCCCCGCGGAAAGGGGGGAACCCGCCGACGGCGGCGCGCGTGCACGCATGCGCACCTCGCTCTGGTCACGCGTATGCAGATTCGAGCGTGTATTATATAGGTGTCGTTCCGCGACGAGCGACCGAGCCCTGACAAATAGGCATCCTTAGACGCTCATTAATTCCCGGCTCGCGTTCCGAGAGAGCCGCCGAGGGAGGGATATGCGCGTTGCGATAATTAGGCGCTGCGCGAAAGGATAGCGATGATTATTGTACGAGCGCGCGGCGATCCGCGGTGCCGGTCACGCGTGGATTCTTTAATTCTAGCCTGCGCGAGAGCTAGAATTTCGCGTTTTTTTTTTTTTTTTTCGTTTTGGACTCCTTTCGAGAAATGTATTTGCACTGCGACGCTCGATCTTTTTCACCTCGAGAGCTTTTCTTTCTTTGTCGCGCGCGGCGGATAAAATCTGTAAGGATATATTTCTTGCTTAGCGCTTCGAGCGTTATTAATCGGTTTTTAAATAGTGATTGCATTAGAGCCTTTTTTCTTCGTAAGAAATTGATACGTTCCAGTGATTTATCGGCGCGGTAGTCGATGTTGCGCGTATATACCGATTCACGCGTACAGTGTTTACGATAAAAAGATTCTTTTCCGTTTTTTCATCGTCAACCTTGAGCGCTTGTGTGTGTGTGTGGTAATAAGACACTTGTTGCGCGTTGTCGGGTAACAATAGGAAGCCGTGGCAGTTTTTAAGTGTCCATTTACATATCTTCATTATAGCTCCAAGGTTCAAGCTGCTCGCGGTTCAATTAAAACTGGGTTTGTAAACAGAAAAAGTAGCTTTGAAAAAAATTCAGGAAAATTATTATTCTACATCTACTTTGTTGCAGCGCACGAATAACTGTTTCAGTTACATAAAATCCGCGGCTCAATAACGTTCCGAAAATACTTAACTATTTCAAATAATGACAATTTTCAGTTTCTCAACGTAAACGTGACTGTGGCAACCGCAAAGGTGAGCTTCTCGGTAGGTGGACGTATACGGAAAAGGGGCGAGAGGAAACGCGTGCACACACACGCCATGGGAGGAAGCTGTAAAAAAAGGAAGCTGCGGCCGAGGAAGGATCCGTTCCGATTCCACCTCGCTTGAGAAACTCTCTTTTCGCCGCGGCGATAAGCTCTCTGTTCCGGCCGTTATAACTCTCCTCCTCCTCCTCCTTTTCTCTTTCTCCCGGGCAAAATCGGGCCTCCGCGAGGATGTATTAATCAGAGATGAAATACGGCGCGAATAATGAATTTACCGACGTCGAACATTCGGCGAATAAATTACCGAGATTACGGGAAACGATCTCTCTCTCTCTCTCCGCTCGGCAGTCGGAGAGCTGTTTCTCGCCGGGCGCGAATTATTTATCAAATTGGCTGCGAGGAGATTGATATCGAGAGTCGGTGGCGTTGTGTGTGCGCGCGCATTCGCAATAATGCGATCATTGTGCGAGACGAGAGGGAAGAGTTGCATAAAAGTAAAGAAAGTTTTTTCGGTGGACAAGTGCGCCGAGGCTGTTGCGTTACGTAAGCATAATCCAATTTTTCGGTCATTGTTTGTAATTAATAATCGGATAATGATTGATTTTTCGGGCGAGCGCATTACGTAAGTAAATGAAGGTAAATTACATATTATTATAAGCATATTGTACGTTATACTTATTTTTCTGGGCAGCTTTTAGGTACGCCATTATTGTAAAATAATGATTATAATAAAAGTTCTTGGGCTTTATATCGATGAATAAGTTTATGATTATTTTTTTGCAAAAAAAGTATATTAATGCGCGTATAAAGTTGTTGAACGTAACGTCTGGAAGGAAACGCCTAATGAGAGCCGAGCAAAATAAATTTTCAGAAAATTGCTTTATAACAGACAGTTTCATACATCCACATTACGCGTTTCGCGTAATTAATAAAAAAGTTTATAAAATTTTTATTTATGTACTAATGAAAAGTTACAACGAGGCTTTACCTTCATCGTTTACAAATTGCTCGCAACAAAAGTGACACATTATGTAATATAAAATTTTTATTACAAAATCAATTTGCATGCTAAATTTTAAAATTTACACAAATTTTGTGTACACGAGAATAAGTAAAGGTTTTTATTTCTACATAAAATCTCTTCGAGTCGTAAAAACGTTTGAAAAGCGGCTTGATAAAACTAAAAAGGAGGAAACACGAAAGTTTTACAGGAATTTTAAAGATGTTTTTAAAAAGCGGATGAAACAAAGATTATATAAATCGTTTCCGTTTGAAAAATAAAGTCTCGTCTGAAAAATTTCGAAACGAGCATTTCCACTTTTTCGAGACTAGAAAGCTTTTGCTTTTTGAACTCTTGTGCGAATGAAAATGAAAAAAAAAGGTTCAACGCGATTGCTTTTATAAATCAATATCGCAAAATGTCAAACAAAACGTCCACTTTACATGTTAATACTTGTGGAAAGTAAGAATCAATTAGTCACTTTGATTGAACGATACTTTCATCTCTTAAAATACAAGGAGAAAATGTTCTTTTTAAAGTCGCCGAGGGATTTCAAGATAATTTCCAAACAATTCTGGGACACCCGACGACGAGGTACGATAACAATTACCCCGAATCTGTACCGCAAAAATAAATGCAATTCATAATAATCACTCATGATTACTGCGGCAATTTTTACTGCAATGTCAGAGCACTTTTACCGCGCCTCCTTATTGCGACTTAAATTCTTTTACGGCTGCAAAACTGAAATATTTCTTAATTTCGTTACGAACAACGGACTTTTTTTAAGCGAACCGAAATTGCGTTAAAAATACAGCAGATCTACCGATAAGAATGAACAAAGTACCGCAGAAATGGTAAACCGAGGTCTCCCACCCGGGGATATTATAAGCTCGGCTCGGACGAGCCTCCGCGCCTCCTGAAAAAGGAAAAGCGTCGTCGTCTCGGAGCGTTCGATTTCGGAAGTTCCTACGCAGAACTCCCTCTCTCTCTCTCTCTCTCTCCTCGAAGCATGCAAATATATCCAGGCGGCAGACACGGCTCGGCGCGTAATATCCGTACGCACTCGGCGGTCCGCAACGGATGCTCGTGGGCGGACCGGGCGACAAACGCGCCTTGCGGTCAGGCCTTTTTGCCCACACGTGTGGCACGTAGACGTACACGTATATGTATATATACGCGTACGGGCGGCTCTCGCGGTGCGCTCTCCCTCGAGCTCGTTTAAATCACCTCTCGCGGGCCGCGCTTAATCCAGTAATTAGAGGCCGCGCGCTCGAATATTGGTGAATGAGTTTCGCGCCGCGCGCGCGCGCGCGCTTGCGCAATGCGCGCGTACGCGCGAAAGTCGACTTTTCTTGAGCGACCGAGAGCGCGCTGCACCTTTTTCTCTCTCTCTCTCTCTTTCTCTCGACGCGGCGACGTTCCTCTCTCGATCGAGGCGGTTGGCGTTGCTTTTTTTGCTTGGCCTCCTTGCTCGAGCAATTATTATTGGGAGAGACCGATATTCTGGGCCCGATGATGTTAAATTATGAATTATTCGCAGTTATATATAATACAAAACGGCAGGCGCGTCGGGGATACTCGCCTCTCCTTTGCGCAAAGAGAGGCAGTTTTTAAGGTGAAACGGATGGATATTAACACTTTCTTCTTATCCCGCGGTCATCGATACATTATATACGAGCCGATTTTCGGGCGTTGTTTTTTCTCTCTTATTTATCGGGGGCATTACATAAATTAAATTGATAATTACGTTAACAATTTTACACGAAAAGGGCACGTATATATATATTTCATTGTGCGAATGCGCGCGCAAGTGCAGCGCGCGGGGACGAAATTTATGTCGCTTAATCGTATGCAGTCTCTCCTCTCGCGAGAGTGCGCGCGCGAAAGGATAATTGACGAAAAAATATCGGCCGCGCGCGCGCGCGCTGTGCGCCGAGGAAAACATCTTATTCAATGTTTAATTATGATAATCTTCGCTTTTCGCGTGAAAATTCGTAAATAGAGTACCGTACGAGGTTGCGCTAAAGTTGGTCTCGTATGTAGAATTGATAAATATTTTTATATATAGACAGTTAATTTAAATACGAGGCATCGGCTTTCATCTCGGGAATAAAGTTTAATTAGGATTTCAGAAGCGTGCAATCTTTAAAATTATCGTTTTCGTTAATCATAATTTTAATTATTTTATTTATTTATCGGTTTGTATAAGTATAACCCCAATAAAATGTAACGCGTGTAAACATATAAATACTGAAATATATGGCTTATTGAAAATATAAGCGTCTCAAACTTTCTTTAAATTTAAATGAACTCAATACACTTGTTAAATTATCAAAGTTACACGTTCCTATAGAGACCTACAAAATACACTTGCACCCGCTACTTTTCAAACCAAAAATCACATCCACCATCTATACATATAATCCTGAAAAAAAAAAACTACATCCTCGGTCTACCGTTCGGCCAATAAAAAGCAGTAGCCTGTCATTGATTTAATTAGCGAAAATATCAGCGCGGGATATCCCAATTGCGCAAGTGCGTACATTACGAGCTCGCGCGAGGGGCTAGGAAAATTAGAGAGATCTCTCTCGCCGGGCGTTGCGCAACGAGAGAAGGAGCCCGGAGAACGCGCGAACGCTGCACGCACGCCTCCCTAAATTGGATCAGCCGCGCGCGGCGATATGCGCGAAATGACACCTGGCAATTACCCGCGGCCGGTGATTTAGAGTGATTTTCTCTCGTAAGCGCCGACGATCTCGGGACTTGTCTCGTTTCGTACGTGCAAAAATGCCCCCCTGAGGGGGGGACGGGGGGGTGGGGGATTGATTTACACCGTTTTCCGCGCCGCATCCCGAGTTCAGACGTACGAGGAAGTGTTTACAGATGGAAAATTGTCAATTACGCATCGAGCGCCATCGCTTTCTTGCTGAACGAATGCAGAAAATTGCTGGTGTAACTGTAATATGCGAACCGTAATCCGAGGAGGGATCCTGGAGCTGGGGCTGCAATAATTAATAAAAATATTGAATTCGCCTCGTAAAAATGATAATAAAACGGCCTGTTATATCCCAGGCGCTTTAATCGAATTTGCAGTTGATTTTAAACTTCTCTCCCGATGTCGAAACGATTACGTATTGAATAAACGGAAAATTATATACCTTTTTTTTTCGTCTCGGCGGCTCGTGGCTTCACCTCGAATTTCACGCCGGCAATTTTTACCAGAAGATTTTCTCTCTCTCTCTCTCTCTTTCTCTCTCGCGTTGCGGCAACCGCGGCGCACTATGCACATTTAATGCATTCCTCCGTATTATAATGCAAAGTTTTCTTGAATGCATTCTCACATTGGCGCAACTCCCCGCTCAGGGGCACACACAGTATACGGCATCGCCGCACAAAGTATTCATTAGCAGCTCGGATATTCTTGGGTGTAGGTAGCTCGAAACTGCCCGCGCGGAAACCTAAAACGCCTGAACTCTCGCCCGAGCGGATCGACAAATCCGTGAATTTAACTTTCCTCGTCGGCGGATGTATCGTATATAAAGCGAAATCCGCTTCCCGCCTGCGGAAGGTATATACATACTGCAGGAACCGTTAGACGCAGACGCCGATGACAGTGTAATTAAAGACGATTTCGAATCACCGGCGCAACGACGTCATTATTGTACTCGAGCGGCGCGTCTGCCCGGCTGCATAGTTTATCGCCTTGTTAAAACGCGCCACCGGGAAAGTCTCGCCGCGTTGCGGGTTCATTTTTCCATCTCTCTCCGTCTTTCTTCCCTCCACAAAGTAACGAAGCTCTAAACGCGCGTCTCGTTTTCTCTATTTACTTTTTGCCGCTTCGTTCTTTTCCTCTCCTCTCGGCTCTCTGTCGAAGAGTCTCTCCCGCGTCTCTCGGAATTATAAAACGCGCGAAATTGCGCAACGCGCGCCGCGCCAATTATTTTTACTGGCGAATTTCACTTTTGCGAATTAAAGCCTCGGAATTGATGGTACGATTCAATGTAAATGCGAAGCTCGAGGTGGTACGACGGCGGATACAGTTGGCGGGGAGAGCTTTTCGGAAAAAAAAGGAAGGAGTAAATTTCATTAGCCGAGGCTATGAAACTCCGGAAATCATGCCGGATCGCGCGGAGTTTATGCCGTAATTTACATTTCGATTTAGAATTAAACGGTGCACTAAATTTTGCTAAATTGACGTAAATAACCGTTGCCATTTGTCATGAGAAAAAGAAACGCCCAATAAAAAGGCAGCGACTGCAGGTTACTTCATTTTATGTTTACGGTCGTGTAAATTGAAGCGCATAATACTGGCTCAAATGCGCAGTAAAAAGGATCGCTCTAAAGATTTTATTTTTATTACCGCTACGCTTGCGATTCACCGTTAATACAAACGTTTTCGTATAAAAATTATATGTTAATTTGAAAAGTAATAAGATCCGAAATATTGTTTCATCGAGGCAATTTACATACGAGTTATGAAGTAAACATGATTTTGATTTAAAAAAACGAATCTACCAAAGTCCAAGAATGCAGCAACCTTAGAGCACTTGTGATTTGCGATTCGACTCTTACTAATTCCCTCTACACATAATAGAATTTCATCCCGGCAAAGACGAGGCTCTCTAGCTTCAATTTTCCACGGTTTCTCGTTCAAAAAAAAAAAGACGCCCGCAGAAACTAACATCATCATCCTCGGCATCATAATTCAGCATCCAATTCGAACGCTGACGCAGTCCATTGTAACAGCGCGCGGCTATCCGATAAAGAAAGCGAAGGCAAAGCGATGCAAAGCTCCGCGCGGAATATCCAGGTCGCCGCACACGAGCCAACTTCGCGCCAAATCAATCCGCAATCTATCTCGGCGGCGGCGCGCAATTCCCATAAAGAAAATTATTATCAATCGCTCGGGACAGACACTCCGGCGCGCGTATTAGAGCTGCCTCGCTTTTATGAGCGTGGGTTTAAAGAAAGCGGCGCGGCGCGCCAGTCAACTGGCTAAATCGTGTGCTCGCGCAGTGGGCGAGCGCGCATTTGTAAATTTCAATTTCATGCGATCATCCTTTTGTCCCTCGAGCTGCACTGCGAGCCGAGTCGCGAACCGAGTCGTTTAAGAGCCCATCGACTACTTTGTCCGTGGAGTGGCTTTTAGGCGCGGACAACGATGTAGATCCGTCGGCCGGAATTTTAATGGAACGTCTCCATTTCATTGGGGAGATTGGCCGCGGGGACTCGTTTTTTTTTTCTTTTTTTTTCTTTTTTTATCGAGGAGCGATTTTTCGCGGGGGGGGGTTACCTATATATTTTACCAACCGAAGCTTGATAAACTTGGACGACGCTAAAAGACTCCTCGTTTCGGAGGTTATATCGCTTGCGATTGCGAGAGCGAATTCGAGGAAGAGAAGGAAACGGGCAGATTTTACGATTGTCGTTTTCACCGGGTTTCCCTCGGAGTTATATAGCCACTTTACTGAATCAGCCTCTCCATTACGTCGTTACGGGAAAAGTTTAACGCGCGACTAGAATGAACCGCGTTAAGTGCCCTTTTACAGAAAGAGAGAGAGAGAGAGCGCCTTGGGGATTGTGGGATTATGAGTCCTCGAGTAACAAGTGTCTTTAGAAAAATGACAGTCGCTCGCAATCGCGGCGAACTTCCACTTAAACGTTATTGGAATTAGAATCCGATTGTCGGCGATGAGATCAGACGCCGAGCGCACGAGTCATATATCGGGAGTATAGAATCGGTGCATGGCGAGCGGGTTCGTCGATTCAATTGCGCCGTGGCGTCGTGTGTGTTCCAGTCTCTCGTACTATTCTACGTTCAACGCGCTTATCATTCATCGCGCCGGAGATTATCAATTGTTTCTTTCGCCGTAAGAGCCTGCTTCGCGCTCGGCGGTTCGAGGAGCCCCGACGCATATATTTATCCGCGTCGCTGTATTGATGTCAAGTTTTCAACTAGCCGATATATATTGGACGGTGCAGCGCTTACGAAGACGATATCAATTAATTTTCTCGGTCGTAATTGCGAGCGTTCTACTTCTCCGCTAAAAATTTAGTTGCGCGTTCTTGGATGGTACGAGCGTTTATTCGTGCATTTATGTTTCGCGACACTCGTAGATTGATGTGGCTTAAGTGAAAGTCGCATCACGCATTTATCAGGCGCATATCTACCGAAATGAAAGGCAATTTGTCTGCGTATCTGACTTAATAGCGAGTGTCTGTCAAAATTATATGCATCGCGTGAATATTTTACACCTCAAATACAATGCAGAATTTTTGGACGACGTTCGAATTGCAATTTTAATATTCTTCGTGATTATTTCAACGAAGCTAGGAAAATACAAATGAGGCGTATTAAACTAAAAATCTTATTTTGAGTTCCTCGGCAGTGACAAACTAATAAGATTACATGCCGACGGTCCTAAATCAAAACCTTCGCTTATCGGCAAAAAATGAAAAGCGACAGACACTCTTTCCCATTACTTACTCCTCTCTCTCTCTCTCTCTCTCTGTCTCTCTCTCACTCTCTCTCGAGAAAAATGTCGAAAAGCATAAAATAACTTTCACTTTATCCGGCACTTATCATCCGCAACTTGTCTCCCCTACCCGGTTCCACGCAGCTTTCGGAAGCAGCCAGTCTCTCTCTCTCTCTCTCTCTCCTCGGCAATCTAACGCCGGCATCTAATAAAATGCCTCGATACCCGCATGCCCGTAAATCAAAAAGGCGATCGAGCCGCGCGGCTCTCGTCGGTGACCATCGCGGCCACAATTAAGTCTGCCGCCGCACACACGTGGGGCGTCAACTTTTTCGCGCGCGCGCGCCGCGGCGAAAGCTCCGGATTTCTCCGCGCGGCGCGACCGATAAATCCGACGCGTAATACGCGCCGGGTCTGCTTTTCTCTCCCCTCCCGCCTCCCGACAAGTGCAACGCCGGGACACGCGGCGTGGGCGCGCAGAAGCGAGAGGTGCACGTATATACTTATATACGCTTTTTGTATATACGGCCGAGGCAAAAGAGTTCGCCGGGCCGCGCGGAAGTGCGCGGGAGTGTGCCTCCATCGGGGAATTCATTTTCTCTCGGGTGAATGAAATTTTCCGTTTTATCGCCGGCTCATTCATATGGCTCGACGCCACGCGGGAGACAATGTCCCGATGCGCGCGCGCGTCGGCGAAAATAGCCGCGGCTGGCGCGTACCGTAGGCTTGTAAGACGCGACGTTTGTATATTGTATAATTTTTGGACGAGCGCGCTCGGGATTTACGATGGATTGACGACGGTGTGTCGTTAATCTCGAGCTTGAATGATCGCGGTGTTTACGGCTTGTAGCGTGTATAATTAATGTGTATGCTAATGCTAAATTAGAAAAAGGGGGAATTTTTTTCTTCGCGGAAACGCATTATGCTACTGCTGAAAGGCCGCGGATACGTATTCCGCGTACAGCGTAAATGAATACTGTAGTATTTTCATAGGCTGCGGCGTTTTTTACGCTCCATTTACTTCGAAACACAAACGGTGATTTACTTTTAATAAACTTTTATAATTAGTTTTTCGATTCTGCACCGTTAAAAAAGTTACTTAAAGTCCACCTTTCCGGCGAATAAAGATAAATTTAAAAACTCAACGCAACACCAAATTAATTTCGGGGCCCCTCTATTTGGAAGTCGCTTCGTAAACCTGTACCTTTAAAACGGCGTTTGCGCACGAAAACTACATGTCGCGCCGACAATTAAGCCCGTGTAAAGAGGCTCCTTAATGAAAACGTTATAAATTCGCGCGCGCCGCGTTCGATCTCGAAATTCGCGCACGCGATATTATAAGTCAATTAACTCTCCTTAACCACGCGCCAAACTCGTCCGTGTCGCGCTGCGCGGCGACAGAAAAAGTCGAGGACTCGCACGACTCCTCGAGGGACTCGATTTTTCAGGCGTCCCACGCGATCGTGAGAATCGGATGAGGGTGCGAGCTTTTTAGCGCGAATATGCCCCCTCCCCCCCCCTCCCCCCCCGCGAGTAACGGCGCTTACGCGTACATATATACATTCGGGTGTGTAATGTTAACGCGCGAATTTATGTCCGCTCTCGGGCAGCGGGGGCATAATTATCATTGGCCGCTTGATTCTTCGGCTCCTCGGCGCGCGGCGGGGATAAGCAGATTTAGAAGCTGGCGCTCGATTAATTACGATTTTTAGCGAGAGGCCGCGCCGCGCGCGCGTACACACGCTAATGGATTTATCTTTATTCGTCCCCGCGGGGCCTTAATCTTGATATACCATCGCGCGACGATAAATTTCGCCGCGCTCCGACGCGGAGCTTCGGCTAATTAATCTTGTTCGCCGTTACTTGCCGGCGCGCGCTAAGTGCGAGGTGCGTGCAATGCAAGCGCGAGCGCGAATGGAAATCGCGAAAATTTAGCGCGATATTTTCCCTTAATCGACGCGCGAAAAGAGTGGCCTTTGTAGAAAAGTGCCGATAGAGAAGGAGGGTGATTTCGCGGGCAAATGTAAGCCGAGTGATTTTGAAATTAACGTCGGTGAACGATGAGGAAAATCATAGTTTTTGCAATACGACGGATTATTGAAAGAAAATGGATGGGAATAAATCGTTGCCGAGCGCTAAAAAGTCGGCGATTAAACTTGCAATAAAATTTTTATGAAACATAGTATAAATAACCGTAAGATTTCATTTATGAAAGCGCGGTCGTTTATTACGCGAAGCACAAATAAACATAAAACGACCTAATGCGCGTATAAGCGCTCAATGAATTGAAATCAAACGGCACGAAAATATTTAATCGGCAACATCGCCGCGTAAATCAACACGTGCGTAGAATAACATTTCGCGGAGCGTAAAACGACTGGCATACATTTCGCGATATTTCACGCGCAGAGCTCTCGATGGTAATTCAAATTTCGCAAGTCCTAAATGGTCGGGCTTTCGCACGATAAATAAACGAAAAGCCCCGGCCAAACTTTAAGGATAAACTTAAATCTTCGTGTAAACTCGAGCAAAACAATATAGATTCGCCCAAAGACAGCCATTATGCGATCGACTGAAAAAACGAAACGAAAGCATTTAGATTGTTGTTCTACCCACTTGGCTTCGCGCATAATAAATTAGCAATAAAAGTCGGTAACTCCGTCAGCGCGCGCCGTCCAATATCGCATTTCTGCCTCGAATCGATAACCGGCGGCGGGGTGGACAAGTATAATATTCCCCTCGACTCAATATACACCGGCGGATGGAAAATTAGGAGGGGCGATCCCGCGATTTATGTATATTCGCGACGGCTCTCCGGTCAGAGTTCAGCGATCTCGGAATCTCGTTCTCACGGGGGCCCCGCGATAAGAGTCCGCGTGCAAGCACGCATGCCAAGCGTACGTGCTTGGCCAGCTCGAGCATGCGTACGCACCACGTATATATATATATATGTTATACGCGGGCGAAGTGACACTCGCGCCCACGTTCGCTCCCACGTTTGCGCGTATACATCCGCGCGCGCGCCTGGCTTCTTTCGCTCTCGACGCTGCTTGCTTGCCTTTATCCTCGACCTTCTCGGCTATTTTTCAGCTAAGCTTTTTCGCCCGTATTACGCGCCGTCTTTTATTTCTAGCCGCGAGGGGCTTATCTCGCTCATTTTTCGCGGGTCCCATTACACTCGCGCTCTCTCTCTCGAGTTGCGCTTCCTATTATGGGCCGTCGCGGCTCTTTGAATTAGACACTCGCGAGGCGCGAGAGAGCCTTGATTATCTCCTCCAAAAACAGCGGCTCGTCAGCGCTTCTCTCGTTTTCTTTCCGTCCGCGCGTCTATCATTCTCGCCTGTTTTGCCGTTTGCCAGTAGGCGCCTTTCCTCCGCGCCTCCGTCGGCCGCTTTTTGCAAATTGAGTGTTTTATTAGAGAAAGCTCTGCGTCCAGCTGTCATGTCGCCGATGAAAATTTCTAATTAATGCAGCGTCGAATGCAGATATTTTTCGCCGGCGAAATGACTCTCTCAAAATTATTATTGTTCTCTTTTCGAATGTAAATGAAGCTGAACTTTCGATATTCAAAGAAAAATCGTATTTTACATGTATATAACAATAAAAGCCGTGAAAGTTCCTGCAAACGTATCTCGCTAATTCTCGTGTAATGCGCATCAAAAATCTTGCACCCAATAACAGCCAACAGCTCTCGCGACGAGACAAGAGAATCGCTCGGAATTAGAATGTTTAAAAAGTCCGCGAATTCGCTGTCGAAACGCGCGTGCAAACAAGTCCATCTCCGTCTAATGTCCACTCGCACGTCCCACTTGCCTCGCGTATACGCCGCGCACTAATTTTCGCCCATTGACGCGAACGCGCATACTTCGATACACGCCCGTCTCTTTCTCCTCTCTCTCTCTCTCTCTCTCCCTCTCGTGCATATATACAGGACCGCGCGTTTCATTCAAGTCTCTCTCGCCCATTCAAGCCGGTCGATACGACACTTCGATCCACGCACACACGGCGCACCGGCCGGATATGCACGACGGTGATCGGAACCGAGACCTCTTGCGCAAGCGGGAGGTCGGAGGAATTCGCCTGCACCCAGAGACCTCAGAGACGCGCGGCTAATTCATATCGTTATACTGCACGGGAGAGCCTCGATGCGCTCGGCGATCAAATGATTTGAGAGCATTCGCGATGGCAGCCGGTCCACGAAGTTGACGTCGATTGTGAGAAGCTTCGAGAGGTTAAAAGTAGCCGTCGGAATAATGTGGTGAGAGATATACACAAGTCGAAAAAGTTCTCGCCAGATATAAAATGTTATTCAAGAGCGGTAATGCTAAGAGCGATAAAAATGACGTGTTATTACAGGCAAAGAAATTTATCTGTTCTTTGATTGCAGAAGGCCTATTCTTGGCTTGAAATATTGAGCGGATCGTTTTACTCGGTATAAAACGCCTTGTATATCGAAAGGCGGCGGAAAATTATAAAAAATACTCGGAGAGCAATATAAACTCAATCGTTTATCCAACAGTGTAATATAATACTTGTATTCAACGATTAAATTAGCAAAAAGCAAATCGTATCCCCCCTCATCTTATCTGATATCGTAAATTACCGGTTGAATAATAATAATCCACGGAGTAAGAAACGATTATTGAATTTCTCGAAGCAGAGCCGCGCCGCGGAGACTGCAAGCCCCAAGAAACCAAATCGAGCCGCGTCGAGCGAACACGACGAAAAACGAGCATCATCGCGCTCCGCGATCGTTTAATTCCATTACTAAGCTTGTTCCCGGGCTGCTTTTTACGCGGCACACCCGAGCTCGCCGTTCGCTCTTCGTATATCTTCCACACTCGGCTTATCGGGGATCGGAAAAATATCGGAAGTCCCCCCCCTCCGCGTTCAAGGCTGACTTCTCTCGCCCGAGCAATTAATGTACTCCGAAAACAGTCCGGAGCGCATTGATCCGCGACTAGGAGTAGCAAGGTTGAAGCTCGATAATAACGTCGTCGTCGGAGAAAGAATCGGATAGGAAATACCCGGCGCCGGACGTCGCCGATAAAACGCCCCTCCGCCGCCGATAATAAGCCTTTATCACCCCGGCTGCCCGGAGGGAGAGAGAGGAAAAACTGTAAGCCGCGCGCATTATCTCTCTCGTTTTATGACGAAAGCAGGAATTAATTTACGGCGGCAGAGGTCACGACGCGCCTCGACTCTTGAAAGCTCGCCAGTGGGACTGTGCGATTGCGCAACACCCCGAGAGTCCGCGGCCGCATAATCCGTTAAATATGGCGCATCCTCGGCGCTCGGGAGGGGCGTAATTTAACGATTTCAGGAAGCGCTCGACGCGCTCGGAGAGAGAGAGAGAGAGCAGTCCGGCCGGAATTTTACAGTTACGGTATAATATTGATTCTAATACAGAGCGGACTTTGTGGACTTGGTTTATCTTCCGATCGTTATCGGATGTTGCGAGGAGAGAGGTGAAAAAATTCGAGAAAATGCAATTATTTTCGTGTAAATGGACTACGTAAATTAAGGCAAACCAGTTCACTTATTAATAATAAGAAACCATTAATGAGTAATGTTCATTAGATTTTCTGTAACATGTTGCTTATCTTTCGATCTGTTTCAGAGATTTACTCAAGAATAAACTTACCAGTGAAGCGCGATGGCTCTTAGCCCGATAAATTCTGCGATTTAATCCGCCGAGGTCTAAATGCTAATTAATTAAAAATTCATGCAAACCGGCAATTTCATCTTGCAAAATCAATCGAAATTCTCTCCGGTATTCTCGTGTCCCTTTTTATGCCAGGAAAATTGCTAAAAGCAGTGTATAATCATCCTCGGCTTGAATACCAAACGAAAAAAAAAAAAAGGCAATTGTCGTTTAACGGTCGGCGCGCCGAACCTCTAAATCGACAACATAACTTTCAACGACGATTTGCATCCTAAAAAGTAGGTTGCATCGAAGGCTGACGCAGCGCGAATGCATATACACACATATAATATATCTCCGATGCAAATCCACCTGAAAGCTCGACGAACCGCCGCCGCGCGGTGCCACTTACCGTTTATGTAGACTTCCGCATTAACGAGCGTCTCCTCGTCGTCGGTGTCCGGCCCGAGCGACACCGGGGTGTAGACCATCGAGTCCCTTGACCTCATCCTGCAGCAGCGGCAGCAGCGATTAGACGCGGCTCAGAGACAAGCGGGGCACATCTGGATCTCGTCTGTAAAGTAGAAGAAGGTTTGCGTGAGCGTCGATTCCGAAACGAATCGGCCGCTTTCTTTTTCCGCGATATATGTGTGCTTCGCGAGGAGGATGCTTGTAAAAGCTCGGGCCGAGAGCGCCGCCACGTAACCGAGAGCTCTTTATGCAAGTTTAATTAAATGCACTGAATCACGGGGCCCTGCGGCCGAGAGCGGGGACTTTGATAATTCATGGAAACCAGCTTGTGAAACGAGCGAGTTCATTAATAAAGGTGAAAAGGAAAAAAAGGAAGGCAATGTACGTACGCGCCGTGAATCGCTTTTAAATGGCATCGAGATTTTGAGATCGATACAATGAGGGGTTGTACGCGCGAGTGTCGACTCTTTTTTTTTTTTTTTGGTCGAGCGCGCAGATTGTTTTCGTCATAAATCAGCGTCGTTGATCAGTTGCGAAAATGGACTTTTAATTCAATTTTTTGCATCCGCTGAATGGAGTCGTAATCAATTTCGTTTTAACAACGCGCGCTTGCGCAACGACGAAAGTAATTAAAATGTTATATTCCTCGATTTATTCAATGCGCCGTTTCTGCGCACGTGCACAATGTTGGCTTGATGTATTCATGAAGCCTAATGCATCTGCGGCGCGAGAAAAAAGCTTTTTAGAGAACATTAGTCAGTTTCTAGTGCCGTGCGTGCACTTACATTTTTTTTTTTTTTTTTTTTTATTTTTATATTTCTAAAATATATTAATGTAGCAATCATAATTATCAATCAAACCGAGTGACGCACGAGTTATGGTTAGTATGTACAAAAATAGTAATTTTTATCAATTTTACGTAAATTTGCTAAAATTACTTTATTAACTCGTGTCTGGAAATACAGTACAGAAGCTATATAAATAATTAATAATTATAAACTTTAAAAAAAGAAATTAATACTTTTCCCAAGTTTACCTCGATTCGCAGTCGCAAGTCCTTGCACCTTCCACCTCGAATTCCTAATTAGAAAGCATAATAAAATAAGGCCCCATCGCTCGGTAAAAATGTTTTTTTTTTCCGCGAGAGGAAAGGACATACTTTACAACGTAACAAGAAAAGCCAGAATCCACTTGCATCCTATCGCGAGCCATCTCAACATTTCTCCCGGCACGAAGCCATGAATCTCCGCGGAGACAGACAGACACTCTCCCGGCCCCGAGAGAGTATAAAGTAAGTAAAACGGCCCGGCGGCCGCGGCATCGGAAAAAATTCGCAACCTTCGACGCTCTCGCGGCGCGCACCGCCGCGCTCGACGTCGCGTCGGAGCCAGAGAGAGAGAGAGAGAGCGCCTAAAAAGGGATAAGCCTCTCGCGAGGAGGATGCTCTCGGGACACTTGGCGAGAAGCGAGTATATAACGTCCCGCTAGTCGCCGCAGACGCTCCAGCGTGACTCAGAGCGCCAAATATAGAGATCGCCGTTAACGCGCCGATTTTGGCGACGACGACGACCGGTTGCTGCCGTACCGACCGAGAGCCGCGAGAGCGCTCGGGATATAATATCCTTTTACCCGGGGAGAGAGGACACGTCGTTATTTCGTGCGCGCCTTGCAGGCTTTGATCTTCGGGGCGCTCGCGTCCAGTCCCCTCTTTTTCCGAGTCGCGCGCGCTTTCTTTGAGCCCCGATGGCGAAGTATGCGCTTGGAGGATGCTCTCTCTCTCTCCCTGTTGATTTATATTTTCTGCCGAGAAGAGTGGACTTTGTACCCGGAGAGTGGGTTGCGAGCTTCGCTTTTTCACGGGGGGGTTGCGAAGCTTGGCTGCTATTTCGGGTTGATGAGCGAACGTCAAATTTATGTAACAGTTTTGCTTTACTGCCCATTTCGAGTTTCTATATTTAAGATTAACAACACCACTTGTTTATTGTGAAGGAGACTCGGCGGTAATGATGCTTTCCGCGAAAGGGGAGTCGTTCCCTCGAGGGGGTCTTTCTTCATATTTTTTTTAATAAACGCATATAGATTGTCGAAAAAGCGCGGTGAATGCCAAAGCCCATTTTAACGCACTACAATCTGACTATTAACGGTTATGAAAGTTACCGATCAATACTGCAAACTGGAACAAAGTAGAAATTGCTTATCAAACCGGTGTGAAAGCTGAAAAATACAACAAAAATTTAGCTCGCCGCTATAGTTCGCTAGGCGATTTTAATGCGGAGATAGAAAACGCTTTGGTCTATTCAGGTTTTACCAAAAAACGTTACGTAAAAGCCCGTTATACCCTTTTACGCCTAACTGTATATTATAGTTACTCGCAATTATTTTACTCGTTTCCAGGACTGATAACCCAGACAACAAGTAGCACGAATCCTAAATGCCGTGATAAATTCAGCAATTAAAAATACATCCTTAAAACGGCGCGTAAACCCAATAAAATAACAGCTCGCTCGGGAGCGTTAAAACGAAATCTTTTTATCAGGGCTGCCCCTCTCGGCTCGTAATCGCCGCGGCGGCTGCAATAAAAAAGCATTAACCAGCTTCCTTAATCCCGAAAACGGGTCGCCGCGCTCTCGGCGAAGCCTAGCAGTTCTGCATCAATAATAATTAAATCCGCGCCGGGCCATTCATTAAATCAAAGTTTTACGATTCGCCGAGAGAAGCAGAGAGAGAGAGAGAGAGAGAGAGAGCGCGTTAACCTTCGCGCGCTTAAAACCGTTAATTTTAAGGTCAAAATCGCGCGCGGCGGGGCTTTTAAAATAAAATTCATTAAGCCCCCCGACGGAGCGGCCGGATCAGAAATAGCTGTCCCGTCGCCGGCCAGCCATGTACTTGAATTCGCGATATTCCGCGAACGCGGCGGCGGCGGCTTGCATTAGCAGCCAGTGGAGCCTTCCCTAATACCGTCGCCTCATTGTTTTATGCCGGGTCGAGAAAGAGGGAGAGAGAGAGAGAGAGAGAGAGAGGTCTGCAAGACGACACACGGAGAAATCGAGCAGCGCGAAAGTGCCCGATGTCTCGCGGCTTCTATTTCCGGCCTCCGCAAGCTCTCTCCGGCTAGACTGCTCGCGTGCCACACCGTCGTCGCTCCCGAGGAGAGCCTGGTCAAGGAAGCGTAAAATCCGATACTACCTCCTTCCTCGGCGATCGTCGACGGGGGACACGAGAGCGACTGCTTGCCTCCCCCCCCCCCCCCCCCCCCC
>UCOL01001516.1:0-35685 GCA_900474335.1 Ormyrus nitidulus
CTCATGGGTGGTGTGGAAAAGATAAAAAAATTATAGATAAGAGAGGGTATAAATTTAACGTTGTACAGTTCTTACGTAACGTTTATGATTGATAGGAGGTGTGAAGGAGGGGGGGGGGGAAGGGGGGCTCACATTATTAATCAATCTTAAAAGAAACGCGTGCATGCGCTTCAGCCAGTGTGTGCACGCGCAAATCTCATTACAGTATTAGTACAAAAGGATATTTTTAAAATTTAAAGGAGTATTACCATCTTATAAATAAATTAATATTAGTCAATTAGTTTCTGAGCTATAACTTCTCTGTACGCAAGAACGTAATCAGGCCATTATGTACGCCCATTTAGCACAAATCATATTATTCATATTATTATGTTTCCGTAACAAATTTTTTTTACTACTACAAAGCTTCCTTCATAAGGAAGCAAAATATTAATTATATGTAAAAAGTGTTAATTTTTCTTTCACTTGTTTTTAACGTATTCAATTATTTTTTCAGCAATGATTTAAATGATATTAAAGCTTTAGTTTATAAAGATTTTTGCTCCCAAAGAGATGAAAAACTGGACTTGTGCTTATTAGCAGATTTGGAAGTAAGTAGTAAAATATATTTTTTAATAAAATAGGTTTTATTATTTTGACAAAACTATATGGTTTTCAGCGCTGTCACGAAGATAACGTATCAATGTTATGCTATTTGCTTCCCGATATATATATGGGATTCCAAAATATTGCTTTGGGAAATGTAAAACTTCTTCATCTTGTTGTTTCTACCATTGATTCATCACAATTGCAGGAGTTAGTGTGCCAAATAATTCAAGGTCATCTAAAAATGCTAAAAAAAGAATCGATCTCATCAGTCTTAATAGCTAGTTTAAATTGGGACACTTTTGAACAATACTGTTTTTGGCAATTAGTTTTTGCTCACGATTTTCCTGTTGATTGTATTTTGCCCGTCTTGCCAAAATTACAATTTCGTGATCATGCTGAGGCGCTGACCTCCATTTTACTAATGTTAAAACAAGAAAAGTATAATTAAATATCAAATTGTTTTATTACGATTGTTAATAAATTGTGACTAAAATAAAAACAGTATATTTTTTTGTTTTCAGGCCTACGCAAGAACTTTTAAAACAAATTTTATCTAGGCAAAATGTAGATGGTGATATGTTCGTTGTAGCTGTACTAAAATATTGGTATCGTGAATATGAAGATAAACTTGGAGAACTTTTAGCTGCCCTTTTGAGTACGCGATATCCTACGACTAGTCCTAATAAAAGAAAAAGAGCTGGAGTTAAGCATAACTTAATTGGTTTTCCTACTGGAGAACAAGTATTAGGTCATTTAGATCAATTGCGCCAACATAGCATTTCTTCCTTAGAATTAAGACTTTATCAGTCTGAAATTATGCAAAAGGCTTTACAACAAGCACAATCTTCTAGTAGCGATTCCTTAAGAAAATGTTACGGAGATTTATTTGCACTCGCTGAAGTATCTGAAGAAAACGAACCTCCGCCTTCATTATTATCAACAGGGTCAGTCAGAAAGCATACTCAAGGTACATCAAATATGAGTACGTTAAAAGGAAATAAAAAGATTTCTATTAATACAAGAGAAAGAACAACTTTTAAAAGAGCACCTCCTAAAGATAGAAATACTGAAAGCAGTGATCAAACAAGTGAAGTGAGTATATTTTATTAAACCTGTAGAATTGCTATATGACTTTTGTTTAATTAAAATTTTTATTTAAAATTTGATGTGTTTATAAATGTTTATGTTTAGACAGAATCAGGTATAAGGAAACACTATTATTATATTCTAAATATTTACAGTTAACAAAGCAAAGGCAGGTCCGGGACTACCGAATCCCTCCGCATGTGCAACGCGTCCGTGCCCCTCCCGTACGATCCTTAGTCGGTCCAGGTCGCGTTGACACCGACTCCATTCTCTGTAAGCTAGGATGCACTAGTTCGCGAATTACTGCTAATTCTTGTAACTGCATAATATCTGGGTATGCCCACGCCGCGCAGATTAAAGAGATAGATTTAGTATCATAATTCGAAAATAAACTTTACATTGTAAAATAACTTCTTTAAAAAAATACTTTTTAACAAAGGTGTATGTATAAGCAAGTATAAATTTCCGACCGTCATCCAATTTTTATTCAGTAGTCTATAATTGTTAATAATTATTCTTTCTCTTTTCAATTTAAAACAGTAATCTTTTTGAAGTAAAAAAAATTTACCTTACTTTTGACTTTCTACTTTTTATAAAATAAAAAATTGTTTGGATTTCCAACAATTATTTCTTGTTGGTATATTTACAAAATTTTAAACAAATCAATCACATCTTTTTTATCATTCTTCTCATAAACGTACTGAAATCTATTTAAAATGGCAAGTAATGTTTTACTTTATATGTGATT
The DNA here is from genome assembly GCA_900474335.1 of Ormyrus nitidulus. Lineage (NCBI taxonomy): Eukaryota > Metazoa > Arthropoda > Insecta > Hymenoptera > Ormyridae > Ormyrus > Ormyrus nitidulus. The sequence goes on from UCOL01001516.1 coordinate 2,423, forward strand.
GTTAATTTTAGGCAACTCAGCCTTTCAAAGTAGCGAAATCAAAAATTATTGGCAAGTTCTTTCGAATTCTTATCATTATATTTTTCTTTCGACAGAGCAAAAGTAATGACACTTTGCCTACCAAAACAAGTGTGTAAATTGAATTGAACTTTGCGTACACTACTTGAAAATGAAAATGCATATTAAAGTTGTATGAAAAATAAATCAATTTGGTTTTCATGATACTGGCCAAAGTAATTTTTACCTTTTCTTCTACGTGTATCCATTTTATACATAAGTATTTTTAATATCTAATTTTATATTCAGTTTTCTTCTGCATGTTTTATTAGTTAATAAAAATTCGAATTGCTAAATAAAACCTAAGTAGTTAATTTCTTTAAATTGAATTGCTTATTCTATTTCAAATTACTCTCTTTTTAAATATTTATGTAATTTAATCTTTTATTTGAAGTAGTTTTTGAAAATTTATTAAAATCGTTCGATGATATAACTGAAAATTGAAATTTAAATCTATAGAAAGGCCTAAATATTTCCTTTTTAAAATTTATTTTATAGTGTCTGTAATGAATAAAAATCCGTTGGTTAACCAGAACATTATTTTAATTTATTTTATACGCGTTGCGCAATTGATATTAGTTTTACGTGTGAATTAAAAATTCTTATTTTCTCCTACAAAGGCAATGTTTATTACTTAATCCACGTAGAAATTTCGAAGTCTTAAAAGCTATTCCAGGTCTTTTCATTTTAGCAAATATGAATAATAAAACGCTAAAGTTGCACAATTCTGCGGCCAGTGGCCTGTCTTTCTTCGCCTAGAAAAATTATCTCAACTTTCTTATCTCGATCTCGTTTAATAACTTGACATGGCACGAAGTGCGAACAAATATATCATTCGCTCCTGCAAAAAAGCGGAAAAATCAAATGCGCAACCGCAAGACTACCTAAAAAAACTGAGAGAATTCAACGTGAGACCATATCGTAGCGAATTACGCGCGATGATTGTAATTGTTTGACAAACGCCGCTAACGATTTCCTTATTTCTTGGCATAAACGCGCGTATCGCACAGCGTTTGGTGCGTTTTACGTTATTTACACCTCCATTAGTTTTGCGTTGGCAAACATTGCGCGAAAAGGTGAGTTTACGGGCATTTTATGGAAAAGGTAATTGCAGGTTTAGAGTCAGAGGTGTTATGCCGAAGATAGAAATATAAAATTTTCTTTTCAGAGGGTACAAATTTCAAAATGATTTACAAAGTAGAGGAAAAAAGTAATGCTGCAATATACTGAAGCGCAACCTAAATTATTGAAGAAAAATTATTGTTAAAATTTTTACAATATGATTTGCAGCTTTTTTGATAATTACATTTGCAGATAATTTATACATATTTTTTATATACACATACGTTGCTCTTAGTATTTTTAAAATCCACATATTTATGCTGCACTACAATTTCCAATATTGTTATTTTTTTATAACGCTTTATTTTTATTGTACACGATTCCTGCGAATTTTACAAGATACTAGACGGATAGAATTTTTCAGCAGTTTTTCGACACCCATAAACTTGAGACGGTTGATCTGAATGTAAATAATTACAGTGCCATCATAAATAATTACAGCACGACACGGAAAAATTAATATACGCTAAAGTAAATTTTACTGAACGTTACGTAATACATTATTTACTCTTATTTACGGCTGCTCAGGAGATCGGTAATTTTTACGAGTCAGTCAGTAAAATTTTCTGGGCGGTGTCGTATTAATGAATAAAATCCCACAAGGTCCCACGATTACGATTCGTCTCGTAATTTTTATATGAGTCTTTTTCATAAATTTTATTGAAAAATTCTATCAGTGTTATAGTAAATGAAAAACGTGCTATTGCTCTAAAAATTTGTAATATTTTGAATTTTACAATATAGTAAATGACAAACGTGCTGTTACTCTAAAAATTTTTAATATTTTTACAAGCAATAAATATTTAAATACCTTCATAAACAATTCAGTTTGATATTACTTAAAATAAATTCTGTGATACCGACGAATCAAACACAATCCACTTTTTAAATAAATTAAAATAATTTTTTTTCAAATTATCGATTCAAATTCCTGCAGGACTGCAGTTATTGAAGCATGAAATTTATTCTAATTTTGTCATCATTAGTGTTAAGCATTTCTACTGCAGAAGGTAAAGGAAAATTATTTTATTTTAAGACAATATTTTTCTGAATAATAATAATTGGTTCTTAAGTTATTTTTTCTATCATTATAGTGAATCGACATAAAAGAGATCTTATAATACCCAGAATAGGCCCTGTGAAGATACGAAATTTCGCTTACTTCGTAATAATTATTCTACAATACTGCTAAATTTTATAATTTATACACAATATTTATAAACTATAAAGATATTTAACGTAGTATCACAATTTTTTTAGGCAAGTTTGATGGTTTCGGGTAGTGAATCTGGGAAGTGGTATCCTGCATGTGGTGCTACGATTCTATCGGAAAACTGGCTTGTAACTGCAGCTCATTGCGTAAGGTAATTTTTAATAGATCTTATAAATTAAATAAATTTACTAATAAACTCTTTATTTTTGTATGTCACAGACAGCTAGGAAGTAAACAACCAAAAATTCGAACGGGATCTGATGATTATTTTTGGGTAGAGGGTGTTAAGAATGCGGGGGTTATGCACGAAATAGACACATTAATTGAACACCCAGACTATTCAGCAAGGGAAGAAATATTTTATAATGATATTTGTTTAATTAAGGTGTGTATACTACTTATATTATTTCTGTATATTATTAAAAACTCTGTTATGAAATATTCGAAAAAATGTTAAACTAAAAATATTTATTTTGTACACAAAAAAAATGTGTTTTGATTCTTTTTAGCTAAAAGCACCAATAAAACTGAAAGGTGAACAGTGGCCAATTTATCTTCCAAATCCAAAATGTCCTTTACGGAAAACTGAAATGAGAATTCTAGGATTTGGAAGTAAAATAGTAAGTTTAATTAAATATATTTTAATTGATCAATGCAGTAAAGTGAGTTTTAAAGCAGAAATTGTGCAAAGTATTTTATTTACCTGACGTATAAAAACCTATCCAATATTTAATATTTTTTATTCTTTTAGTTTACAGGAAAAAACGAGAGTCAAGTAAAAAATGTTTTGCCTTCAAAACTATTGTCAGGTACAGTAACTGTACTGGATGAAGATACTTGCAAAGAAATTTACTCGAACAACACAATAACTCAAGAGCAATTTTGTGCTACGTCAAAAGAGTATGAAGCCGTTAATTTGGACTCCGGTGGTCCCGTGGTATTATATTACACATTAGTAGGAATTATTAGCGTAGGTAACGTCGCAAGTGAAAAACCTGGTGTTTACGTCAATGTTCGCAAGTACCTAGATTGGATAATAGAAATGACCGGCATTGATAACATTGCCCCTTGGACTTTACCTACTGCTGCCTCAAAGAAAGAACCGTACTCATCGATGACTAATTGCACATATGGATGAATCTCATACTTTATGTTGACGTACTTTGTGTAGCACACAATTAAAATTAAAAATTAAAACCCTCCACACTTGAAACTTTATTAAGCAAGGGCCCTGGTAGAAACGTTAAGCAGTTTTTAATGATATTTTATTTTTTTAAATGATTTTCCAATTGTTATTATTTAATTTAGACATCAATTTTAGCTAAAAAGCGCTCCATTTAAAATACACGTTAACCAGCCGAACTAGTTAATTTCCTACCAGGGTGTGCGCGCTTACTTTTGCCAATTATTTTCCTCGCATCCTCGTCACCCCTCCGCGTCAATTATCTTATCTGACCGCGGAGCCGCTTCAACTTTCTATGCAAAATAAAACGGCTTAATTCGCCTTTGCAAAAGCAGGAAAAGAAACGTTAACGAAGAGAAACCCATAAAGGCCACCTCGCCTCTCATCGTGGCAACAGCACGGCAGTGTAACAACCGCCGCTTTTCCCCCGGGTGTAATAAAGCTATGAGCGCGAAATTAAGACAGAATTTCGTCGCGCGCGCGAACCGGATTTCTGCAAAGCTTAGCCACGCGGCTGAGGAGAAAGAAAACATGTGCAGTTAGAAAGCGGAGTTTGGGGGTCATAGAGCAAAGCCGCGAGCGCCGCTATTTGCGCAACCGGCTCTACACTGAAGCCGGCCGGCCGCTCGCCTACCGGCTTTTTCAACGTTAATTAGAAGCGCCTTTTGATGAAAATTACCGCTTACTGTTGTCAAAGTCTTCGGTGATTTTGAGGCTGAAGGTTCACGATTTAGGCTCGACTGCATGTACAAAGTAGATTTATTTACGGCTGAAAAGATTTAAAAATTCGCGAGGTTTGGTCATTTAGTGAAAATCTCGCTGGTTACGTTGACCTGCGCCTCTTGCGCAAATGTGTGCAGGATCAGAATTGAAGTTATGGATATATGAATCGTTGTGCGCGAACTGAGAGTCATTAATATTCAAGCATTTTTTTTTATGTTGCAATTACGAGAGGCGGAGATAAGCGTGAGCTCATAAATGAAATCAATAGATTGAAACTGATCGGGGCACCTAATCTCAGCGATTTCCTGTTCAACCTGTAAATTAGGAAATTATGCACATAAAAGGCAGGAGCTGCGTTGGATATTGGCGAATTTAGATTTATTCTCGTTTTTTTTTAGCGCTGAAAAAGAACTTTTTGATTCGCAAGATCTGACTAAAATGTCGTTTATTACACCATTGCCGACTTAATTATTTGTCGAAGAGATGATTAACATACTGAAAACACGTTTTGATAAAGGTGCATGTTTTCTAATTAAATTATTTTGAAATCGCAAGATTAATTATTCATCTGAAATGTACAGCTTCAAAAATACAACTAAGTACATGAAATAACCTGTGTACACCTTTACGTTCGAAACTGATCGTTGCGTCTACAAGTAACTAGTATGTCTACAACAAAGAAAATTAATGCTTCTATACACGAACTTAATGAAAAGCTATTCTATATGCCAGAATTCCTTAGAGCTATTAGTTATAAAATTTTTAATACTCCGTTGAATTGAAAAAGTAAAAAGACTGATGTAATGTAATTGAAGGTCTAATATTTTACAGTTTTATAATGATACACTGTTTAATACACTGGAAATTGCGAGGAATCAGAAAGCTATTAAATAGTTTAGAAAGGTTTCAAAATCGAGAAAAATTATTTTTAAAATACTAGTCATGAACTTGTTTTCAGAAAACGAAGTGTCCACCTTAATTTAAAATTAAATGACCCCCATTCCAAAGCGTGCAATCAAAGTGTATGCAAATTTCCTGTACGAATAACCAAACTTTATTTCGCAACATTATCTCACACGTCAACCACTTCTCCATCTCAATTAAAGACCCTCGTAAATACAGTCCGAACAATATAACCCGAACCACTCAATAAATCACATTACCACCAAGAGTCCTCAAAAAGAAAAAAAAAAACAGGTAATCATCGTAATCGAGAGCTCCATTACACAAGCCGCGATTGCGCCTCCTTACCCCGCCGTGACTTTTGTTTATCCAGGCTCGCCTCTAATTATCGCAACGCTCGCATAATCAAGTGCGCGGAGAGCGCCGGACTTTCGAAACCTTCCCTCCCCGACGATGCGTCGCATTCTAGCACACGGTTGTCCGGTCTTTAAGGGCTAGTCGTCGATGTACATTACGAGAGACCGGCGAGGAAGGTCGAGACGGATTTTACGAAATCCCGATCGATCGTTTGTTCATCCGTCCGTCGATGTCATCTCATTTTTCTTAACAGCCGAGTTTCTTGCCGCCGAGTTGACTGATTGATTAAGGCTGATTATTCAGCGGACGGAGGGACGGACAAAAAATATTGTAATCCGCGCCGTTAACGAAGAAAGTTCGCCTTCTTTTTTTGCGATCGATTATGGATATTAGAGCATCTGATTCGCGCTTGCTGTGTAGCGTCGATGATTTGATAAGTAATTTCTTGCGTGTTTGTCGGGATTCCTTTAGGTGGGGTGAAGAAATGGTTTGTCGATGCAACGCGAAAAAAAGCGTGGATGTTCGTTTATTTTCATTCTTTGCTCGACGATTGAGCACTAATAAGAGTAACTAATAAGAGTTTTGTGACAAATCACCAGAGTAGTTTTACAAAAAGGAAATAATTTATGTTTATGGAATTTGAATAAAAGTGTAAAAACTAAGCGCGAGATGTGCAAAGCCGCGTCTTACCAAACTCGGCTTATATCTACTGCAACGTTATTTCTATTCACATCGTCTAAACAAGAACTCTAAATTCATATATGTACTCTTGCAAATTGTTATCTTTATAAAATTATTTTCCTCTCCACAAAAATATTCCCCCAATCCTCTTTCAGTCTCACCGAATAAACAAATCCTATTCTTTCCTCAATTCTTAGGCAAAACATGTTTTTCTTCCTCCGAACAATGCAAACCGCAAAAATATGCAGCAGTAATAAACCGAGCTAATATATACATCGTCTATATATTTTTAGCTTTGGCGCAACGAAAGGAATCGCCCGGGTGTCCCACTTATTTCAAATTCATCGCCGTGCGACACTTTCTAGCCGCGGAGAAAAAAAAAGCAGAGTTAGATGAATGGCAGTGCGGACACACTAACAAGTAGATGCAGCAACAAGCTGCAATCGGTACGGCAATATAATAACCGAGCGCGTGGCGCCGTCGGTTAATGAGTTCGCGTGTCGTCGACCTGTTGTCGGCTGTTCTTTTTTTTTTTGGCAGAGTTTATTCAGAGTTTTTTTAAGTAAGCAATTAGTTTTTTTACTTTGTTTTATATTTATATGCAGAATTAAGTTGTTAAATTCCTGTTTATAAAAGAACGAGACACTTTATGCTCTGATAAGTGCGATTTTTTTTTAAGCAGTACATCATATTGATCCTTTATACACTGTTAAAAAATTGAATATCATTAAAAAGTCGTTCTACGGTCGTTCTTCGGTGTCTTACAGTCGTTCTACGGTGGAAACCATTAAGAAGATTTGCTTCGCTCTAAATAAATTAAAAATGCGTAATCGGCGATGTGGCGATGCTCCGTCCATAACTCATCCTCTGCATGTTCGCAAGTGACGTTTGATGAACAACCTGTACGTACGAAGTAAACCTAACCTTTTTCACGGACCACATAAAAATTTGTGCCTTCGCCATCCGCAGCGTGAATGTCATAATCGCCACCTGTAAACTGCCCCGCACATTAACCTTTTTCATACTAAAAAAAAAAGAAGAAAAAAAACCCGAGCGACTCGCCAATAAGTTTCCTCGAGCCGATTTCGAAATCCGTATCAAATAATTAAAATCATCCGCGGGAACTTATGTACTCGCCGCCTCCATCCAACAGAAATAAACGAACGAATCAAACGGCGCTCGTTGCGCAACGGAACTCATGAAAGTTCATTAGCATTTTCGAAACTGAAAACGGCGGAAAAATGCTCGTAATTGTATAGGAAGCGCGAGGAATCGGCGGCTCGAGGGTCAAACGCCGACCTCTGAGCTAGGAGAATCGCGCTTGCTCAAGGCTTATATATACGTATGGGAATTTCCGCGGATACATTGTGGAGTGAAAAGAGTCTGGAGAAAGCGCGGCGCGATGAATATACGCTAAAGTGTCGCGAGGCTGTGTATCGCTTGTGTTCGATTAAAGATGTGTTATTTAATCGCGCGGAAGTTCAAGAGATAGATATGTCGAGTACTTTTTAAATTTTCTACAGTAAATTTTGTTCCGTATTCAAATAAAATTAGATTTTCTTTTCGTGTTTTAATTACTTAAATCATAAATTCAATTATTTATCAAGAGGGGTGGTAGCGCCTCGAGGCAAGCCTGATAATTAGTACACATTGAGATTGGTTACAAAAGTCTTAATCATCTAGACAATCACTTTTCCGGTAATTATTGAAAAGAAATAAAATCTAAACCGGTTGTTAGATGGATTTATTAAACGGAGCTTATACAGAGAGCACAAAAAGTAGTTCGGAATGTTGGGGTCTTCATTCAAAATAGTTTGCTCAACAATTTTACCTTGTAGATGTAGTTTGTACAACATAATTTATGAAGGTTATATTACTTATAAGAAATAATGTTACTCATTTCTGCGATGCTTAATTGAAGAAGCTTACAAATATCTAATTTGATTCAAAATAGACACAATAAATAGAATGACAATAATATTATAATATAGATAAAACATTTTTTACAAAATCTTTCTACTTTTAATTTTGAAAGTTTCTTATCCTGAAGTCAAAAGTGAATGTCCTTCGATCCATCTTCTGAATCTTTTATTTCTAGTTTTAACGCATCATTCTGTCTTTCCCTCTTACTCTCACTTGATCTCGTTCTTTTTAGATGGCAAAGATGCAAATTAATGTACCTTAGCTTATTATAAAATGCCGCAACAGCTTTTAAAAAGGACCTCGAATATAATGAGAAGATAATCTGATGGTGGATTAAATTAAGCTTATTATTCGGGATTAAATTCTGGCCTAAATTCAATCATTTTTATTACCTACGACCCGAACGGAATTGAATTATAATATTTTGGTGAAATGTTTTTTCTTTCATCATCCTATCGGCACGTGGCAGTTAAATTTTATGCTTATGGAAGTAAAAAAATAAAGAACACTTTGGAACTCCACTTTCGCTCATCTTCTTCGAATGCAAATGCATCTTTAATGCTTGCACGAATATGAATTTTATCAGAAATAGAGTCAAACGTATGTTAATGTTCCACTTTTACTGTTTTCTTACCAAAACTCGAACCTATATGTAAAAAATTATGTTATAAGAAAATAAATTGTTTGAAAAATGAAACGTGATTCATAATAAATCTCTCATTAAGTGACAAAATAATTTATACATCCAAAATTTCCGATATGTCATAATCAGGCAATCGCATGCAAAAATTTCTTTAAATTTGACACACAGCGAAAGTGGATCAACATTCTTGCACGATATTGGCAAGGTTTTAACCCCTCAGTTCCCGGTAAAACCAATAAGAGAACCTTTCATAATTTTGTTTTCTTCAATCACGTAACCGGTTTAGCGATATTCCCGAATTCACAGTTATGTGAATATTCCAATTCCATTCAATTGATGAATCATATAAATACCATTTCAGCCAACAACATGTATTACAAAATATTGTAAGGAATGACTGCGGAACCTTCACGTTGCACTTAAACGGAACAAACATTATTTTTCGTTATACAATTCACGCTGAGCTTATTTTACAATGTTCATGCAGATATGCGTTCGTTTTTATACCTTCGACTAAAGTAATGGACTTCAGTTGGGCTTAGAAGTAATTAGGAAACATAGAGTAGGAGAAACATTAAAGAAAATAAAAAATGGAAGGGCGATCGTCTTCCTTTTCAAATCTTTAACAAAATAAATTTTCTATTGCTTATTTAGCGATTCGCTACGGGCAGATTGATAAATTAATCGTTCGCTAAATTTTACGCAAGCCAGTTTTGCAAAAGAAAACATTTTGACGAACTCGTTACGACGTGACGTCGAACAACTGGGATAAGACGATGAATGACTTGCAAAGAAGGCCCTCCCTTAACGAAATAATTTTGCGTGCCGTAACATTTCGATCGTTACTAAATTCTAATGATGGATGATCTCTTAAGAAGTGAAAAGAGTTCATATATGCACGCACTTACGTCACGCATTGATTTTCCACTGCAGTCTCGCACGACGATCAATAAACCTTTCACAACTGCCGCCGCGAATGACCTGCGTTTAAGCTCTAATCGAAATTTTTATCACCCAGTTCAAACACTATTAATTTAAATATCACCCGGGTTCTCGCGCAAAAAGCTCGAAAATTAAGCGAAGCATCTCGACCCCAGTCGTTGCCCAACGCCGAATATTCTCAATGTTGCATAAATAAATTTAAAAAAAAAGCGCAGTTAATTTTGATTTAGGATAGGTCGTAAAAAGCTTCTTTCGACCGCAACCGGCGGAAACGGAGACTATCGCGAAGCGGCTAATTTACGGCGCCTGCGTTCGAGAGATGTTAATTGCGCTCTCGCGCGCGGGGAAAGTGAAAACGCGCGTGGCCATCCGCTCGAGATCGGCGTGACCTCTGCCGCGGGGGAATCATCCGCTCTTATCTCGATGGAGCGGAGAATAGAACTTGCGGAGGATTTACTTGGCGGAGCTTGGCTTTCTCGTAGGCTCTTTATCGGTACTTGAAACTGGTTCGAGATAAATGCACTTCCGTTGATCAAATTTCTGTCGTAGTTTCGGAAAAAATTTGAAAAAATTGGACGACTTTCTATTCTTGGATATTCCAAAGTGACGAAGAGGAATATTTTGTTAGTCACGGAATTAATTCAACTCGCTAAAACCACAATTATTTAATCGCATTACGAAATTTGATATACAGACGTCAACTGTAACCGGACCTCCTTCATCCCCGCGTCATAAACACCGGATCCAAGATGTTGCGTAACAAATGCATATCTCACTCGCTGTTATATACACTCAAAACTTTAGCGGGCCGTTTAAACATTCAGGAAATACCAGAGAGCCGAGTGCACAAAAGCTCCTCGGAAAAGTATAGCATAATAAGCATCTTTCTCGAATTCACCACCGCCTCCCGTGACCGGTTTATGGCGGGACAACGGAAAGTTTTCAATGTGGATTGAATAATAAAGCGAGGTAGCAGTAGGCACACCGGGCGATATTATGAAACTGTGTGCGCGGCCGAGATTTAACTTAATTCTGAGATATGAATCTTGTTATTTTAAATACGACGGTTGTTCTGCACAGATAAACAGCGGCGAAGAATGAAAAGTGAAATTCGTAAGGAAAGAATTTTTGAATGTACTCACTGAGAAATGTTTGTTGATAGGCTTTTTCTTACATACTCAAAAAACATCTTAAGGAGTATCGTTATGAATACATTTGTTTATTAAAAAATTTTATGTTACGAGTTTTATTGGTTATAAGAGGTGTGTTTTTATTAATCATAATGTTATAATGCAATTTTTTCAACGTGTGTCTTACTTTAATTAGGTTCAGTTAAAGTTATTAAACTCAGAGCAACGGAAACGTCATTTAGCTGATGACGCAAACCGACAATTTAATTACCAATGATCAGTTGGCAATCAAGTTTAATTTGGTGGCATTTCTTCAATCGTCACATCTATATTATTAAACTTTTTGCGTAACATTTAAGTAACGGACAAATTAACTTAATTTCAGAAACAATACCTCCATAAAAAAAAATTCAAAACTCGAAAACTCTCGCCATTTAAAAACTTTCTCTCTATCAAAGCAATGCAAATTCAAAACACATCAATCGCCCACTTTCGAGCGCAGAAAGAAGTTCATAATTTTTCATTGGCTTCTCGTCCCAAACAAGCCTTCCGTCTACCTCGGCGCAACGTAACAGAGAAATCACCGGCACGGTATTTTCAGGTTATCAACGTATTAATTGCACGCGCTCAATTTGCTGTGCGCGCGAAAAATCGATCGGGGCTGCATTAGTTCCAGCTGGACGTTAAGTCCTCTCTTGCCGTCTTCTTCCGCTTGCATACATATATGAAAGTTCAGGAAATCATCGGAAAGATCTTTTCCGCTTGACATTATGTGTTATACGTGTAGCGTATTGAGCCGCGACGGAACAGGATGGTGGTCGTTCATGCGATCTTTTTCGTTACAGTTTCTAAAACTATGAGAGCGACGTTTCGTTATGCAAACTGGCGGATGCCAAGTTTATACTTTTCGAATTTTTATGAAGATTATATTCTCAATGTGAGTTTATTTAAATAAGAAGAAAAATTAATATTTGCCTTTTATATAAGTAAACGTCTTTCTGAATGATAGTTTTTCGGGATAATTTTTCACAGATAAAAGAAAAAGAAAAAATACCTCTTGTTATTCGTATAATAATTTATTTTAGAAAGTTGTTTGTGCTCTTCTATATAGGTTTCATTAATTTATCATACATTTAAAAAACAAAAAAAAATATCGTTTGTACCTACAAAAATAAAAATTAATTGCTTACATGCCCAAAAATGGCAACAACAGTCTTACAATTATTTCACAACGATAAAAAAATCTTAAAAAAAAACAAAAACTTCAAAACTCACATACTTCATACTAAATCACCTATCGGTAACAAGTTCCGCTAACAAAAAGAGAGCGCGCCGTTAGTAATAACAGGTCAGTGTACATTTTGATAGGAGTCAGGCTTTTGATAAGGTTTCTGGTATGGCGGCGGGCCGTAGCCCTGCATGGGTGGCGGGCCGTAGGCCGGTTTCGGTGGGCCGTAGCCCTGCTGCGGCTGGTCCGAGGAGGAGGACGAGGCGCCCGAGGAGGCCGTGGAGGCGCTCAGAACAGCCGTGAAGAGATTCACCCCGCTCGCCAAGATGTCCTTGAACGCCTTACCCAGCAGCTCGAAGGGATTCACGCTGCTTGCCGGCACCTTGGTTCAGAATTCTTTGTTTAGCGGCGGTTTTTTGGTTGAGGGGGAAAACCGGCGCGGGAGGATGGTTGTAAAGCGGTAAGTGCAGTGCAGTGGAATTTTGGCGGGTGTTTGAGGAGCCGAGCTCTTCAATAACTTGAGTCGTTGGCATAAGCGTAGTAAAATTAAGAGAGTATATTTTAATTTATTGTTAGAAAATATCAATTGCTTTAAAAGTATTGAAAATTAGCGGTTTCGTTGTAAGTTCATGAAAGTAAATGAAAATAAATGAGAAAGCAACAATTGTAATAGAAGTAAGAAAATGATATTGTGAAAATGTTTCTTTTTTTTTTTTAAATTGAAGAGAAAAATTTGACTTCCTTTACACTGTCCGATTCGAGGCGTCTCATGTAGTACTAATAGTTGAAGTCATATTGTACGTTATTACTACTTGTGAATAATTTTCCGATTCTGCAGATTCTCTTTGTCTCAGCGATTTCGGGTTCAGTTTTTCCTGTTTGAAAATAGGTATTCTTTAAACTTTATCCTCCCGCAATACCGAATATTTTTAATAATAATCCATATCAAACTGGATCTTTCAAGTAATTAATCTTCTCAGAAAATCAAAGTTTTCTTTTCATTTATACACAATTACGTGACTATTGCACAAGCTCTATTCTAAAGGCTCTAAAATCTACTAAAATATATACATTCTCTACATCAATCTCTAATAACTAAACCAAAACAAAAGCAAGCTTCACTCACCCCGTAAGTCCCATAATTCGCCGGAGCAGCGACCTGCTCATACTGATAGTGCGGCCTGTTCGGCAGATTCGCCGCGTCGGGATGGGTCGCCTGGGGCCTGTACTGCGTGGCCTGGGGCCGGAATTTCGACTTCTTCTGCTTGCTCGGCTTGTTGAAGCTGCTGGGCCTCTGGTTCTTCGGCGGCGGTTGGAGCAGCTCCACTTGAGCCGCCGGCGGCCCGTAAGCCGGCGGCGGGCCGTATTGGGTCCCACCGGTGGTGGCCGAGCTGCCGGACGAGGTCCCGCTCGAGCCGCCGCTTAGGCCCGCGCTCGCGCCGGACAGGGTCCCGGTGACCAGCTGGCTTACCAGCGCGCCCACGTCGACCCCAGAGTTGGGCGAACTCAGTTCCTGCCAGGAATTGCTACAGAGTTTTCGTGCTTTCGAAGTATCGTCCGTGGCGCGAGGGTTCGATAAGATAAATCTTTCAAAAAGTACCACTGTATTGTTCGTTTTTTTTTAAGAGTTGGTGATCGTGAAAGATTTTGACTCGGCGATTATTAATGGAGAAAATTTACTTTTTAGTTCGAAGGGTGGAGAAATATAGTGGTACTTTTTATTATATAAAAAAATCGATTGCGATACGTACTTTACTTAGCTGAGCAGTTATTTGAGAAACGACAGTTGCAATGGGTGATGGACCTCCAGGTTCTAAGGGCTATAAATAATAATCATTCAAATAAATAGTTAATTAAAGCAAAATATGTAAATAAAATGCTTTTACAGATAAATTACCTCACTTAAGGGCGCAAGTAGAGCCGATAAAAGTGAACCCAATGACGAACCTTTTTCTCCCTGCATTGAAAATTGAAATATCAAACGAAATATTTAACGCAATACATCTTTACAACTTTCTAAAATTTTACCCCACTACTTGACGAGGATAAGGGACCACTAAGAGGTCCCGAAAGTGGACCAATAAACGGAGCTATAAGCTGTATAAGTGGTCCTAGGATAGCTCCACTGTCACTACCCATTCCGTCTGGACCCTAAAAAGGTTTGATCAAAGTTTTACTACTTTTTTCTTCTGATATGTAATATTCTTCTGAAATAAAGAAATTGACATACCAGTGATAAATTTTGCAATATCGGTCCAAGAATTCCTACAATATCTGGTCCTTCGCCTGTTTCTGGATCTCTCTATAATATAGACGAATCACATGCTCAATATTATTTGAAAAGCTGTAAAAAATACTCGATCCGTATGTATAAGTTTACCTCCGATAATCCTTGTAAGAGAGGAATAGCAGCTGCTAAAAATTCTCCCAAGTCGGTTTCAGATTCTGGCTAAATAAAAACAATCAATTCAAAGTTTAATAGTATATTCAACGCTTTCATTGTAGGAAGGAGACAATACCTTAAAAAACATTTATATATGATTGTGATATTATAAAAAAAAATTTACATAAATAGGAAAAATGTGAAAGGAAGATGCGTTAAAAAATCGGACGTAATCGTGGAATTGTACGGGCCATTTTTTTTTTTTTTTTTTAGAGAAAGCGATTTAAATGACACTTACATCACTGATGTCTTCAAGAATCGGAATAATTAACGGAAGGAGATCTTCGATCGAACCCAACGAGCCACCTCCGTCATCCTAAAAATGGGTCCTCAATTACTTCGCGAATACTTTTTCAAACAATAATGATTTTCATAAATATATTTTATTTTTATATACACGAAACAATCAACAAATACTTTGAAAAAATTTAAGCTTACGTAGTCATCGTAATCATCGTTATAGCCCCCACCATTATCATCGTCGTCATCGAAAATGTCGCGTTCGTCATCATCGTTGCCTCCACCGTTGCCTCCATTACCATTATTATCGTCGTCATCATCGCCACCATTTCCATTGATGTCATCGTCGTCCTCATCATCGATTTGCTTTTGCGAAGTTTCATTTCTCTTGCCTCTATGCGGACTCTAATAAAAATTTCAACTTTAATCCTTCAAAAATACAATCAAACTTTATTTAATCAATTATCACAGCCGCATATTTTCCCAAGACACATTTGCAACATTCGCCCAAACACTCTGCCAAGCGTCAGTTATTAAATCAAGACGACGCGATCGCGGATCCGACAAGTGTCCTCTCGCAAGCCGACAAGACACACGCGCGCCGCAAAAAAAGTCTCTCAGCGTCGAAATCTCTAATCGTCGTGCAGCATCTCGGCGCGTGGCGGCTGCGTTACACCCGTTGCGCAACGCGAGACCCATAATGAACTTTCTAGGTGAGATATACGGGCTTGGGTAAGAGGTCCGAGGAGAGGAAAAGATCATCGGCCGCGGCAGGCGGCGAGCTATGCATTATTAATGAATTCGATGCTCTCCGCTCTCGAAGAGCACGGCATCGTTATTACGCGCGCATTGGCAAAGCCGCGGCCAATTTCGAGATTCATTGCGGCGCTCGCGAAATTATTGCGCCCGGATGGACGCGCGTACGATACGGAGGAAAGGAGGCTAACGAGATTCTATATATCGTCCGCTGATTTACGAGGCGGGAGCAAAAAATCGGCGCCTGCTGAGTTTTTCCTGGGAGTAGATTTCGTTGCGAGTTTTTGCTGGTGGTGTTTTTTTTGGGGGGAGGGATGGGCGATGAGGTGGGATTTTTCGCGGGAATATTGATGAGACTGCTGGGGAAGATTTTGAAAGCTTGAGAGGTAGGTATTGTTGCTGTAAGAGACGTCTTTGACGAGTAGAATGAGGCAAACTGATTAGTTATTCTGTATGTTTAAAATTTAAACACGTTTCTTTAAATATCTTTCGATATATTTAGTAAATGTGGGTTATTTCGCTAAACACATAAACATGTTAGGTTATCAGTGTTACGGATTTAAGTATTACGTCTTTATTTCGTGCTTTCGCGGTTGAATCCGTAAAAACAATTGTGAGTGTTGCGCGTGTCGCGATCCCTGCGATTCTGGTCGGGCGCTGATGGAAAGACGACCTCACCGTGGCGAATTCCGTCAAGAACCGCTTGGCGGGGGAAGATTTCTTCCCGTAGTTTCCGTCAACTCAGCACCCGAACAGGACGAGGCCGACGAATGCATGGCGTCAGGTAGTTAAGCGCTAAGCGCAGCTAACCGACGGTTGCAACCGTCACATTAATTATGCCTTTGCATTGTATGGTAAAGTCATTCTATGATAACGTATACAATTTATGTCAACGTGGAAAATTTTGTGTTTGGCATCGTGAAGCAACATCTTAAATAAACTTCAAAGAACTTAATTTCTAAAAAATAGATAAAAATATTTTTATTTCACAATTCAATGATCGAATAATAAATTTAGTGTTACGTACTCGCCAAAAAATGATAAATCATTAATTGACAACTTTCTTTTCTTTAATGAAAGTGTGATTCAAACAGATAATCAATCAACGCATTTTTAAGAGACATCGTTCGAACTGACTTCGGGTTAAAATAAATTGTTTAACATTTTCAAAATCAATAAAATAAAAACGTAGAAAATTCAGCTATATTCGTTATTTGTACTTGCCTAATTCCGTTCAAAATATAAAAGAAATCAAGCAGCTTATATAATTATAACAAAGCAATTTTATCGGTATTTTACCTGGACGAGTTTCATATTCGGTAGCTTCTTGCTAATTCTCGTAAGTACGTTCGTAACTGTCGGCGTTGAACTATTTCTATTGTTCAACGTGAGCATACGAAATAGCAATTGCAAAGCGGAGGGCTGACGTTTCACTTTTGGTTTTTTCTTCTTCTTTTTTTCCCTGGGACTATTCGTCGACAGCTCATCCTCTATGACTACTGTCGTTTTATCTGAATTTCAATCAGAGAAAAAAATATTACGTAAACACGATGAATAATCATTCTCCTGAATTTCCGAAAGATAATCGAAAAAGCTTACTTGTATTTCCCCTCTTCGAGCTTTTACGACTGCTCTTGGCGGGCGGCAAAACACCCGGCGAATCACTGTTCGAAGCCTCGTTACGACTATCCCTGTCCTTGTTCCTCCGATCCTTCTTGCGCGACGTCGCCCGTTGGATGATCGGCGCCGAGGAGGCGGGAGGTGGCGCCGGCGTCTCGGGCGTCGAGGTCTCCCGCGTTATCGTGATGAAGGCTTCGAATGGCACGCTTATCGCGGGTCGGTGGGTCGAGGAGGGCGTCGGCGATTCGCCGTTCATCGGCCTGTAAATGATGCCGACGTTGCCGGAATTGCGATCCTCCACATCGGCGCGGGACGGCTGGTGCATCATCATCACCGGGGGATTGTGGTTGCGGACCGGCACGAGCTGAAGCGATCCCAGCGAATCGCCTTGCCTCACTAAAATCCGACGCAGAACGTGTTGTTTGTTAAGGCTGTCGTTGAAATTGGCGTTTGTTGTAAGGTTTTTCTAACGTACTGTACATATTTGGCTCGAGCTGAGCACTCATGTTCCGCGCGTTTACCATTGCATAGTACTTCTTTAAGTTTTCCTCGTTCAAGGCTGGGTTAACGGGCAAGGGTAGGTACATATTGTGTTGCTGAATGTTAAAGGGGGGAAAAACGTTGGGATCTCGAAAAGCCCTGTGGTCTGGATGATCGTAAGGATTGGCAAGAGCCTCTTGCACGTACTTTGCGAAGGGATTGTAAACTCTCTGCGAATCGAGATTGGTTTTGGAGAAGGGACTGGCATTGCTTTGAACGCTCGATTTTGAAGTAACAATTTCGAAATTACTTGGTGGATTGTCGCTCATGGAGGTAGTGGTAGGCTCTGTCGATACCTTCAACTTTTGCAGCTCCCTCTCTAATTTATGACAATTGTGGTTGTGCACTACTTTTGGCTCCTTCGGATTGTCGTGCTGTGGAATAATGTTTTTAAATGCATCTTTAGTGCACAGTTTTAAAAACTACGTGTAAATTTACAATTAAATTTAACATATCACCTTTATGCCAGACATTGCCATAGTTTTAATCTTAAGAATCTCGGGCTGTTTCTCTTTCTTCTCTTCGTTTTCTCTTACTTTTTCTAAAAAATGATTAATAACTACAGACGAATTTCGCAGTTTTTCTATTTTCTCTGGCGGCATCTCTTCCGAATCAACGGATGCTAAAGTAATGTTAATCCTCGAAGCCATGATGCGCATCGCATAAGTTATCCAAGTTATAAGTTCCTCTTTAGTAGTTATTTTTAAAGGTAAAGTCAACTCTACCCGACCTGCGTGTCCTATTTCTAATTTTGTCGTGTCGTCCTGAACCATTGTCTCGGCTGGAACAGGATCGAGTTTCGTTGTTGGGAATGCTATGGTCTGTCCGAACCATAACAATAGAATGAATGTCCAGTAAGACATGATTTTGTAAGCACTAGAAAAAAGGTGGGTAATTGAATCATATTGCGAAATTAGTTTGTATTAAATTGTAAGTACTTTAGGTTTCATAATATCGAGAGTATCGGTGGAAAAATTATACTAATTTACTTCTCGTGGTGTATTAATTATGATAGTTTCCTTATAATGTAGGCTGCATTCGCGAAAGTCAAGTTGCATAATTCAATATAAATTATCAATATTCATTATAATTAATAAAGTTATATATCAACTCCATGTGCTCTCTTAAAATTATATTTAATGGAAACTAATAAATCCGAATGTAATTGAATAATAAAATATAATTACACTCTTACTGCACAAAATATCTTTGGAAAAAGCGAAACAAAGGAGTCATTGAACTTAGGCAATTACAATAAACAGACACCTTATTACTACCCAATTTACAATCGATAGTCAAGTCATTCATCAATTTCTGCTTCTTTCAACCGATCATATCTCACGTCTGAGCCTATTCCTTCTCACGCACTTTTGATGGATTAGCAGTGATGCCACTTCAACCTCTTGATTTTTTAACTAAAGCGCCGAACGCGAGTTACGGCGCACTTAAATTCTCGTAAATAATTCGCGAGGTTACACAGTTCGCACAGTATCCTTAATTGCTTAATAGCAGCAGATTATTTAACACTCTCATAGTAAAAGACATCATTTTCATTAATATTTAATTTGTTAACTATTCAATAGTCTTATTTATTTTTCAAGTTACCAAACATCGAAACTCGGCAAAGATAAATGTCTTCTATCTATATAATCTCAGACACCAATATAAAACAGGATTAACGATAGAAAAACGATTAGAATAAAATTTTTGCTCCAATTAAAAATAGTCACTAACACTTACGCTTCTCCCTCTTTTTCGGTATTGCAGCTCCTTCCGAATCAATCTCGAAATCGTGTCCTTACGGCATCACCCACAAGCCTCACCACATCTCGGTCCGAAAAATTCCAGACAGTCCATCGACGTCCGCTCACGCGACTTGCTGGCCCGAAAAATTAGGGTGAGAAACTCGGGCGTCCCGCACTTAGCGACACGCGATCCGTTTCGCCACGATCCGCGAATTAAACGCCCCTGGCGTGCGGCTCCATATCAGCGCTTGCAAAACCATCCGCAGTCTCGCTCTATACTCGTTGCTTTTTTTATTTTTCTCTTTCACATATTTGCCGCGCGATCGGAGACACTTTTTTTAGCCGCGACTCCGGAGCGAATGAGCGAGGCATCGCGGAATTCCGCGTGCTTATAAAGCTGCGCCGCGGCCGCGACGCCCTAAACAATGGGGAATCCTTTCCTCGTCGTCCCTCGATTGGACAAGTGTCCCCCGCCCGAGGAAAGGCTGTGTTTTTCGCTCGATCGAACGCCACGCGCACACTTTTCCTTATTAGCCGGTGCGTAACGCGCATCGGACGCGACTCCTCCGCACTGGTCTGGGACTCGGGGCTGCTTCCTTCCTGCACTTCCGCGTATCGGTTGCGGAAACGGAGGACAGGTGCAGTTCGAGGATTTTTGGCGGTCTCCCGTTCGCCGCTCTCTAATTTTCTGTGAATATGGAAATTGATTCGCGATTTTAATGAGCTTCTTTTAGTAAAAGTATCTAAAAAATTTAGATTAGATTAAGATTTTATCGTTCGTTGCAGCTTAGACGCGGAAAGCTAAATAAAGCTAAATTGAGTTATGAATCAATCTTCTTAAGGAGACTTCTCGAGAGTAACAACAATTTTCACGAAAGATTAAGTTATTTGTCAAATTTATTTCTGGTTCTGCATTTTAAATAATATTTTTATTAAGTTCAAGAGTACATATTTTAAACGAAACAAAACGTTTTACATTGCGTGTACGAAATATGCTTCAATAAGGAAAAAATTCATTGTTTAGAAAGTAAGAAATGTTGCAAAGGAGCATATTTTACAAATGATATTTACATCGCTCTTCGATTTAAGCATTTAAACGATACGTCTTATTACACGTACACATATTGTATATGAACGAGGAAGCAATTTAGCAATTTATTAGAAGCACTTACTCCTTTTACCTCAATTTCTTTTCGAAGACTTATGTAAGTAAAGACTACTCGTGTATTATCGATAAATGCGGAATATCGCCAAGTATGATATGTAACGCTGATTATCAAAGGGCGTTTCGCGTCGAAGAAGTGGATGGGCATTAAAAGGAACGAGGCGAAACGGAGACTCATGTCGCGCCGTGTATAAAGAGAATTGTGATGTACTAGAAATTACGCAAGCATACTTTATTTCATGAAATTTGAATGTTATTACAGTTATTCAGCTGCGAATTATAAAGCAATTTGTACTAAAGAAGTAATTAGATAGGAAAATTACATGCGAAACAATTGTATTATAGGGAATAAGAATCCGAAACGTTTTTTTATTATTTTGAAACGCGCTCAACCAGTATAATAAAAATCTGTTTCATTCCATCAAAGAAGAAAAAAATCAAAATTGTGGCTTTATTGAAGTAGAAAGTCGTGTAAACCGTAAAATCGTGAGGTGAACTAACTGGCAGTATTCACGTTATTTGAATCCATTGCCAGGTTCTGGGAACGTCCTTGCATTGTTTTATGATCCTACACTCGTTTGTTCTATTCTCGCGCAATGCCTCCGAGGGGGGCATTAATTTCAATCGCGTTTCAGACGTCTTGACTTTCTTTCCAATTCGAGATCGAATGAAACTAAGGGCACTATCAAGATCACGAGCGCGATCATGATTTTGAAAATAAAGTTACGCCGTGATTTTTTTGCTATCGATTCAAAATTCAAATTTTTTACGTAAGCATGCAACAGACAGCTTTAGCTTTCTACGCGAACCGACTGAGCTCCGAGAGATTTTGAAAGCTAAAACGCATTCGAACCGAAGTAAGAAGAAATTGTTTCTGTGGCTTCCCTTGGATTCCTTTTGGAAGCAAAACACAAGTGCAAAATGTCAAATGTACTGCTTGTCAATCGACATCAATCACCGGCTGGTACTTTTTCGAAGTTGTACTGCAGCTTCGTTGCGGATTGACTGACGTTTTCTAAAAGTAAAATGTCGACACTCGGTAAACCACGAAAAAATAAAAATATTTCAGCGAAAAAAATTTTATCTAGCAATCCGCCGTAACAACTGTATTTCCATTAACTTTTTCATAGTGTATAAAATCCGTAAAATATTAGAACTAAAAATGTCAATGTCAGCGGCAATTAAAATTACGGCATTAAATTGTCAAGTCAATTTTAAGGCCAAATCGTTAAAGTGAATTTTTCTGACAATGACTCGATGCATTAATGCGGGCTATAAATCTACGGCTGATCCTAAAATTATTAGAAAATTACTTAAAAGCAATATTCCGCCATCAATCTCGTAATTGCATTGAGAATCATAGCAGCAGCCTTCATATTAAACTTTCAGGTTATTACGAATGCTTTATTGCCGATTTTCGCGATAATTATCAATTTCCCTGATAAAATACCTAATATTTATGGGCCTCTAAAGCATGCACATTCCTGTCATCGTTAAATTTTCCTTTAACAACGGCGACCGTGAAAAAAAACCGACAAAGACTACCGGATAATCTACCGAATTAGTCCTCGTTCGCGAATCGCCGTCCGTCAGGAGTTAATCTGAAAAAAAAGGTATCTGACCGGAGATAATTTCTTTCCTTATACGTATATCTGAACGGTACCGACTATTCCTCGGAGTCCGGTGAGAGGCGCTGTTACGCAAGAAGAAGCCGAAGATGTAATACAGTTATAAGCACATCCTGACGCATCACGATGAATTTCGCTTTCTTCTGCGAAAGGAAGGGTGAGAGGTGATTGTGTTTTTTTTTTGCAGTGGGTCGATTTCGAATTTTAAATGGCAGTAAATTTAAAGATTCGCTAAAGTTTTTAGTGAGAATGTTTTAGTGTGGCTGAATAAAATATTCATTAATGATGGTGAAAATTTTACTTGAACGTCAAGCATATGATTAGCGCTTGTAAATTTTGGTGTCAATTTAAAGCGAATCTTTTTTATTATTATTGAAACAAACAATCCTTTTTTAAATAGAGAAAACTGCCAAAGGAAAATAAACATTGAAAAGTAAAAGTTTCGGTATTGCTCGTTGCCGCAAACTAAAAAGCTATAAATTCAAATCATTATCTCTAAAAAAATCCAAAACGTCTAAGCTATCTATTTGATTCTATACATTTGTGCAATTAACAATCCATTAAAAAAGTCATTGACCTTTAGTTTCCTAGCTCTTCTCAAAATAATTCAAGGTATATTTATACCTTGTTTTCTTATAATGATAAATTTTTATGTCAGATTGTTATTTATAAAACCTTATAACAGATAAAACTTTATTTGAATTAATTGGCGATTGAATTAAAAATATTTCCGTGAAAAGATACATGTGCCTGAAATTTTGCAAACCTGTTTGTGGTCATGTATCACTTTATCTAGAACCATTGCATTTATTTTAATTTTTATCTAATAACATACACTCATCATTCTAAAATTACAAAGTCTGTATATGTTTAAATAACTTTCAAGTTCTTCCTGAAAACAATTTCACCATCTTTCTTTGCAATTTTTATAAAAAAAAAAGTAGCATACTGCATAATCTTTTTAATGTAATCGTCGAATCAATTGATACGAAGAGAAAAACTATAAAAGCGACCCACTTTTCACCAATATCTTAAGCAACTGCGATCTGTCATGAAATCTTGTTTTTTTAGCTCCCTTTTTTTTATAATGCCTTGTAGCTTCGTAAAGCGTTGTTTTAGCGTGAAATAACTCTGGCATAATTATAAAATTTACTTTTATGCGCGCGTCTTTGACGCTCGCCAGTTTCTTTTGACATTTAGAAAGAAAACATTCTTGCTAACAATTTACATACATAAGTTCCCATAATTCATGTTTATTTATTTCCAGCCCATTTAGCCTACAGAAAATTTCAAAAACTAAACTTGCAGGGCGACTGATTTATGTATTTGCGGCTTTACTAGGATTCTACCTGTGTAATGAAAAAGGTATCTTCATTAACAGAAATTGAATACATCAAATGTCATTCGCAGCGAATTTTTAAATAAAAAATGTATAAAAGATGCCAAATATCTCCATTCTACGAATTCGACAATATACAAATAGCCACTTAATTTAGGAGAAATTGAGGCTCGTGAATGTCCACTATCGCGAGCTCTCGATTTCAACATTTTAATGTATATGTATATGCACTTCAAGAGGAAAAGAAAAAGAGAAAGGCATAATAGGAAGATCGACTTGGATTGCAAAATCTCAAACTTTTATAGAATTTTGCATAGCATATTCGACATTAACATGCACAGCTCCTGAAAAAGCGAAAAAAGAAATCAGTATCATAAAATGCTTATACACCTCAATAATTTTACATGTCTTATTGAGATTTCCTTTTTTTTTTATTATCGATGGATAAAACATTATTTTAATAGCCCTAAAAAACTGAATACAGATGCGCATTCTACCTCGATAAAAAATTATTTATCAACTCTTACAATATGTATTACGTGAATCTATACTAATTATAATTTCTTTCAAAAATTTGACAAATTGAAAAAAATGATAAAAATACTTTTTCAGCCCCTAATCTAAATTATCAGCAACTAATTGCTCGATCAAAAAATCCATAAATCATCTTACTTCTAAAACGATCTAACGCAAGTAAACATTCCTAAAATAATTCGAAGAAGTTCATTCCAGGATATGCGCCAACGTACACCATTAAACCGCGTTAACAAAGCAATGACTGAAAACGGCGAATTCCCAACAACGGCAACTAATTACCCCTCTAAGCATTTCCTTGGAGACGCGCACGTAAGCCGCGG
Source organism: Ormyrus nitidulus (assembly GCA_900474335.1). Classification (NCBI taxonomy): domain Eukaryota; kingdom Metazoa; phylum Arthropoda; class Insecta; order Hymenoptera; family Ormyridae; genus Ormyrus; species Ormyrus nitidulus. The sequence goes on from UCOL01001516.1 coordinate 26,861, forward strand.
GCGGTGCGCAAGTGCACAGCCGCCGCGGCGATCGCGCTTTTCGAGGTCATTACCCGCTGGGATCGAGCGCCGGTGCCTCCGTCTGGCGGAGCGCCGGGCAAAGTCCACCTTTTATCCCCGACGGCCGTCGGTAAGATCGCGGACGAACAATGGGAGAGGCGGATTTTTCGAGGGACGAGGGAAAGAGAGTCATTGACCGACTTTTCTATAAACTTATGTAACGCGAGAGGCGGAGAGGAAAACGCAGCGGCCGGCTGCTGGCTACTGGAACCCGTTTCGGCGCGGAGCCGCGAAATTTTTTCGTAGCTCGGACGCACGACGACTGTATATATAGTCCTTGGGGGTTTTTTCGGTTTCGGTTCTGGTTTCTGGAAATTCGAAGTTCAGGAGTTCGGGGAAGCTGGTTTCGTTGCATGGAAGTGAAAAGCGTGCTCGAAATACGTTTAGCTACTTAGCATACTCAATCTTGTTTAGAAATGTAAATTGACGACTGTGGAAAATTTTAAGCATTTCGTATACTAAAAAAATTCATAGCGCTTACTAATTAATAAGTTGTGGAATAAAGATCGAGAATCAAAATGATTTGCGCAGAGCGTCGTTTCAGTCGTTGACGTTGGTCTTCGAGTGAATGTGATATTTAACACGACGCGAGTGAAAGTGTATTACAACAAATTTTTTAAATTCGTAGTCAATGAGTGTCATTTATAAGTATAGTTTCTTTATCTTAACAATAATGATACATCCTTTCACGGCGAGGAGATTGCCGAAAACATGAGCTATCCTTGTATTTATATCGCTTTCACTGCATGCTTTGGTGAAAGTATTATAATCTACCGTTACAAAACGCTTACATCTCAAAAATTACAAAATTTAGAAATTTTCAAGCATCAAAGCAGGTCGTAAATGCATATTGTCACGTACGCATGATCTGGTATGTCAAGTGTCCCTAATCTGTGTTAAAGAGAAAACCGCAACTGTCTAAAAATTCTCAAAAACGGTGAAACAGTATATCAAAATAATCTGAATAAAAATGTCATGATTAATTTGGACTTAAAAGTCACAACTAAAATATTGATCCATTAAATTTTCGAAAGCAATTTCTCTCTTTCCAATTGCGCAAGTCACAATCACAAATAACCTGATCCTCGCGTATATTTTTGGCTTCGAATCTTCAAACATCCATTAAGCAATTACGGCATCCTTATCAGCATCATTAACGCCGAACTCAGCGCGAAATCGAGGCCCAGAGGACAAGTCGCGAGCGGCTCGCTGCAGAAGCGAATCGAAAAGCGCGCTGTCCGGGCAAGGTTAACAACATTCACGGGGCGGCAATAAGATATTGCGGCCCAGTCGATATCGGTCGGGCCGCTTTGGAAACGAGAAACGGCGCGGCGCGGCTATTACAATTCGGCGCGACACCGGCGGCGGCGCGAAAAGTCACGTGACACAATTTGCGAAAGCAAAGCGGCTGCCCGGAAAAAATAGGTAATTGTGCGAGACAGAGAGCGAGAGATATTAGCTCTCTCGCGGCCGATTGTGAAATTGCGCGGAGACAGAAGTATGTTAATTGCCAGATTTTTCCTTACTTTTTTGCGCGTTTCGAGTATAAGGGCTGCGCCGCGCGCTCGATATGCCTGCGAGGGTAATGACTTGAAAACGGCTCGGGTAATACATCGTTAAACGGGTGCTGCTTTGACAAAGGGGAGCGGGGATTGTGGACAAACTGTCGTCGCTTAAAATATTGAGTGCTCTTAAAGTGCTCATGAGATATATAAGTTTTGGAAAAAAAAGGGAGCCATATAGAGTATAAGAACCGCTTATGTTGTTACTAAAGTTCTTGTACAGTTAAGGTAATACGCGAAAGAGTTGTAATTTTTCTGCGTTTAATTATATGTAATGAGGCATACGACTGTGGAAAAACAATTTTAGTATTTACAGTATGCAAAGTATCCGCCGCTTTAGATAATTAGTCTATAGATATAATTGACAAAAGAGAGAGGTTAATATAAAAACATTATTTTTTATTAACTTTTAAAAATTACGTGCACCATTTGGTATTTCGAAATTCGGTTAACTGAATAATCAGCTTGCAGATGTAAAATTTTTTTTTATATCAAACCGACCTTTATATGAATTTACAAAACTTTGCAATCTCGCGGCAATGATAACTCGTTAAACAGAGTTGTTTCGTCTGCCATTAAAAAATTTGCACAATCCGCATGGCACATGTAAAAACTCTTGGGAGCAATTCTAGAAATTAAATCCGTTCAAAATTATTGACTTTTACAGCAAAAGCGAAAATCACAATTTATTATGTACATAGTTAGAGATCGCGAATAAAAAAGCAGTTTAAGAAATAACAATTATAGGTGTAACAACTGCAATTACACTTCTTAACGTAACGAATTTTGTTTAAAATTCCGCGGTATGACTAACTGCAGTGCAGTGTAACGTTTCGCGTAACAATTGATTTAAAGTAAAATGCATAGCGAATTTTTCTTTTTTTAGTCGAAAAAATATGTTGAAATTCTTTCGCAATTAAACAAAATTTATGCATAATTAATCGACTCACACATTAAAGCCGAAAGATCTGGTTCAAGTACAATGTCAAATAAATACACCGACGACAAGGTCTCTCCCCTGTCTTTCGATACGATTAACTTATTCAAAATCCGAATGTTGCGTAACGACCAATTTCTTCAAACTACGCTTTTCTCGAAAAAGTCATAAATTATCCTCCGCAAATCCAATAAATCTTGAACTAGAATTAGCTTCAATTCTCCAAAACCGCCTCGTCATAATAGATTACGTACGGCGTCTCGACTTTCTTTCACGCGTAACTATAATAAAGCTAGAAATTTCCATAGCACCATAGAGCGGTCCTTACCGCCGAGGAGAAAGAATTCGCCACTTTCGTTTTCGTTCGCATAAGCGAATCCGCTCTTTCGAATTTCGGGAACGAAGGGACCATCCGGCGATCTCGGCAAACCTGTTCCCGGACCCTGACGTGCGTTCCTTACTTTCTCCGGTAACAATAAACCGCAGGATTTCCTTAAAGGATTCGGAGCTCGCTGTGGATGCGACGATGTATTCGTTCGTTCGGTTTAATGAAGAGGGACGGAGGTGGTGATTAAACTTGATTTTGGCGCTTTTGTGAGGAGTTCGCCGGAGGAAAGTGAACTTTCGAACGATTGGATTAGAGTGCTGTCGGAAATTTATTACAATCTTGGATGCTGAGGATTATGTAATGGGATTGAGAACGTTTATTGATTGGATCTGGTCGTTCTCTTTTTGGCTTGCACGAAACGTTAATTAATTAAGTGGGAGTACGAGGAAACGAAGTAGAAATCAAATTGAAATTGAAATTTGTTTGCAAAAATTCATTGCTTATTAAGAAAATATTATTTCGATCTTCACTTTTTAAGAAAGTTCTAAAAATCTATAAAATTAGTTCAATTATAATTACTTATTGGACACTTTTCAAACTATTTACATTTAATCACGCCAAACTAATCATTTCCTTATTTTAAGACTCAAAAATTTTCACCTTACCATGAAAAATCGTTAAAATAAGGAGCATTTATGCTTCAACAATGTAATTTATATACAATTATTATTATTTAAGACGTGCTAAATAAACAATAGATCAATTAACAAACGAAGCTCATCAATTTAATAACAGGTATCAGATAAAGAGCAGCGATTCACTGGAAAGCCGCTAATCGTTCGCATTAGTATAGGAAAACCTTCAACGATGTTGCAACGACGTAAAAAGTTTCGACATTTACGTCTCTGACAAGCTATACGAACCCATCATTAAATCCGAGCTCGAGACCACTAATTTTCAGAATAATAAAGACCAGCCGCCCGCAGCGATTTCCGCCTGGGACATTAAGAGGTGTTTAGAGCGGCTCATGTTTGAACGCGGTCAAATCTGTTCCGTCTCTCTCGGATCGCCACTCTGTCCACCGCTGGGAAAAGGCTATTTTTCCTTTTTAGATGCAAAAACTGGGAGCCGAAACGAATTTATTGATCGTAAACATCCGCGATCTGGAAAATGCTCCGAAAACGCGGGCTAAAGTTACATGTAGGGTAATAAATTACGTTGGAAGCAACTTCATTAAAAATTGTTAAGTAAGTTTAAACGTTTACGATATGTTTACAAAGCTTTAGAGGAGGCAATTTCATTTGCTTCATATCGTTTAATTTATATTTCACTTTATAATCTTGACATATTAATAAGAACATATTTTAGAAATATTTTAGAAAAACTCAATAAATGTTTCTTTATTATTTTTACATTATTCAATTTTTAAACATAAAATATCAAAATTTATATGAAAGTAATCAATTAACATGTCATGTGTACAAAATAACCTTTAAAATTTGTATTTATAATCATAATTTATACATTTATCCAATAATGCAGCCAAGAAATAATAAATATTTGTATATTTGTATATATTATTTTATTATCCTATTGAACCTTTTGTTTAGTCTCATCTCTATTGTGTAAAAGTTTTTCTATTTCCATCTTTAACTGTGTATTGTTCTTAAGTTAAGAGCTCTTAATTTCTTTAAAAATGTCTTAAAATAAAGTTATCGAATCAGTGCTGTTGTAATATTTTTATTTTCCGCGACTTTACCGAATCATAACTTTTAGAACGTATTTACAAGAGTTGCAACTAAAGTCACTCTTTCATTTTCATAATGTATGACATAAAATATATGGCTTAAACGTGTACAAAATGTAAAAAATGTCCTCAATATGCTATAAAGTTGTTATATTACTTAAACGCTTGCTACGGTTTTATGCCGCGTGTGTATCTACACAGTTTATTACAAAATTACGGGAATCGATTATTTAAAACAATCCCTCAAAATCGATGCAATTATAATCCTGGTAACGTTCCGAATTTTATAGAGTAATAAGTTTCAGTTTAGATTCATATTCGGCTTTGTAATTATTATGTGTTGTGGTGCACTAAATTGTACGCAAATTGTGTAAATCTAAAAAAAAACCGTCAATAAATGTATACCAATCATATCTTTTCAACGAGAAAGCTGACCATAAACATTACAAGTAAACTTCTTTTCAAACTCTTTCGCAAATGATTTGGCGAAAAATACGTTTCTATAAACACGTCAATCAAATATTGATTAGTTGAACGATTGCACAAACAGTAAATGAATATTTTTATTTTTTACGTTAGCACATACATTTCAAACTTAAAATAATGAAATCTTGACATTGTTTTAAGGTCCTAGCATCTTTAATACTGAATTTTTTAATGATGCTATAAATACAAAATAATTGTAATACTGATCAACTTGCAGATGTTAAAATCATTAAAAGAAGCTTAAAGTTTAATAATTTATCAAAAATAGCTAAAAGGCCAAATTGCTTGTGATACTTAAATATATCTATTCAACGATGCCAAGGTCTCAACCAACTTTAAACATCGATTTTACTTTAAATCTCCTAAAATAATTTTTATCTTTAGACAAGCTAATCTTTATTACCATACAAAGCATCGAAACAAAATTATTTTTATTCCATAAGCCCCAAAACAGCATATTTTAAGTAACGCATCGCCTCCTCAGCTCATTAAAGTCTTCCCATTCAATCTCAGTGTGGCAAACTCCTATAAAAAAGAGCTCATTTTCTGTATGCAAGCAACAATAAATATTCATAACTTTTTATAGGAACGACAAAAACAAACTGAAACATCGCGAGTCGGACTCGCGGATTACAACACCGGCAGCGGCTGCTGTTGCTGCTGCTGCCGCCCGGTAAAAAGGAGCATAATTCCCGCGAGGAATACTGATAAGAGCGAGGAAAATAATGCGCAACCTGTCGCTCATATGAGACGACGTCGTCTTCGTCGACGACAATACGAGACGGGCAAAAAAAAACAAAAAGAAGAAATTGTAAATCGACGATTATCATTCTGAGCGTACGACCGGATAGGCCAAGGACTAGTCCAGTGTGTGTGTGTGTGTGAGCTGCGTCCTGGGCGATGACTCTCATGTTGATTGGATTTGTGCGTGATGACAGCTTGATGCTTTACCGGGTTACGTAGGACAGTGCCCTTTCATTGTGGCGAGTAATGTATAAAGCTAATCTGTTGTTTGAAAATCTTTTTTTCTTTTTGTTTATCATTTTTGCAAAGATTGCATTTCTTTTAAGCTATTTAAGAGTTTTATTTATGTGTTTGAAAGTTAGCAAATTCGTTTTTTATTATTAATTAATGTCGACTCAACGCGCGTGCCTTGACATATTTTGATATATGATTGTATTTGTAGAGAAACACGAGGAGTTAACATGGATTTAATATATAAATCACTTTTACCCGGAAGTCATTAACAGTTTGAAAAAATAAACGCTAAATAATCGTGTATAAAATAGTAAAAATTTTATTTAGCTTACATTCAAACATATTTAACGCCAAAAATTTATTATAGTTATATAAGGATTTGCAAATAGTGTCATAAACGTGTAAGGTATCAATCAAGACTCAAAATTTAAAACTCTCTTGTTCCTGACTATTGAATACTAAATTCATCTAAAAAAAAATGCATCCATCCCATCTCCGCTTCCTCGTTCGGAAGATGCAAATTCGGGCAACGATCATTCTCGCAACATTTTACGCCCAGACACTTTTACAGCCCGGAGAGAAGCGACGATGAAATCGCAGCCGAATAAATTCTGACGAGCTCACGTTACAAGACAGACAGCCGGAAGCTCCCGGAGGAGAAGAAGGAGGCCGACTTTTCGTTGCGAAGATGACTATTACGATGACAGCGACGGTTTCGAACGACGGTTGCGCGGCAGTCGATGGGTATACTATACTACCCGGCCGCGACTTTTCTCTCCGAGCCCCGCTAATTCGAACGAATCATCCTTGACGAGCCCGTGAATGGAGAAACTTGGGAAACACAGGATTATCGAGGAGTTGAAATGCTTTGAGATGCGTTTAATTATCGTCTGCGAATTTTACGACTCGGATGTCTGCGCGAAAAGCCGTTTTTTCACTTGCAAGCTTTTGGCGGCATGAATTTTTTTTTAAATTTTCCGAATTGCATAATAGTTACGTATTTAAAGTAATTTTTAATGGAAAGTTTGAGGAAGGAATTTGTTCATTTACTATTCCAACAAAACAGATAGAATAGCTATTCTAGAATAAGACGAAAAAAGTTTGCATTAAAGAATAATAAAGCCAAGGTTTGGTTCTTCGTACACTGTTCAGTTGTGTTTTTTTTTAATAAAGAATGCGTCATAAAATAATTTGCATATATTCACTGATTTCAAAATATAATAGTAGATGCAACCACTTATGATGAAAAGGCTGACGATTCGTCAATGAAATTAGGGTACGTAAACAAAAATGAGGTCTAGGTCCTTTTAAGTATAGTTGTCTTGAAATTTCCTGAATTAAACTTTAAATTTCTGATATTAGATATACTATTAACTCTAACGAATTTCGTACTCCATGGATATGAGCAGTTGTAAAATTTCAAAAGATGCCATATCGCATGTTTTAACAATATTAAATGATACAGTACATGAAAATTTGCTAATATTTTTCCAATTGCGACAGATTCTTTGCAGCTGCGCGCTATTACACTTTATGAAGAATTAAAGATGCTCAATTTGAATTCTGAAATTCTCCGACGCGGCGGGAAAAAGGGTTCCGCAATAAAACGAGCGATTATTCAGGAAGTAAAGCAATTTTTTATAGAAAAAGTAGTCGCAATAAGATACTTTTACTTAGCTCTTATTGAGCATGTTATCGTAAACTTAATAAGCAGGTACATAATTGTTATTTTGCACACGCTTCCCTGCTGCAATCTTTGAGTCGCAATTACCATTAGCCGAAAGAAAAAGCTTTCTTAGATCCCCTTTGTAATAGAGTTTTCGGTCGTATCAAAAAGGTGCCTTTACAATCTTTCTTTATTCCAGAGGATGAAAAACGTATTATATAAAAGTGTTTGCATGTGTAGCAGTATTGCGATAAAAACTTTAAAATATTTTGAGCAAACGTATTTCTCTAAACGACGTAAACATGTAATATTTAAAATTTTGAATAACCAAACAATCATTTTTTTTTTATGAAAACCGCAAAATTGTTGCATTTTTATTTTAACCTGGAAAGCTTCTCAATCCTGCGTCAATCAGTATCCTTCAAATCACATTACCCAAAGCACGAATCTAGTCCAAATTTAATAGAATACACCTGAATGAAAAAATTCCTCGTCGATTGTTTGGGCCACCAATTAACAACCGCTTCAGCCTCGAGAACTCGCGACCCCTGCCGTATAAAAATTAAGAACAGGATAATTCATAAACGCGGGCGTCGTGTATAATTTCTAAAGAGCGGCGAGCGGTGAAACTCCTCGCGATTTCCTTTCCGCGCGTCGTTAGGCATTACCTCGACGCGGCAGAAACGCGGCCTTAGGATACGTGACCCGAAAAGAGAAGCAGGCGCCTATTCGAGTTAGGGATTTGAGGCGTCGATTTGAATTGAGGCAGAAATGCGCGCATTCCTTGAATACGGAGCGTGTTTGGTATATGGAAAATCGTTTTGCAAGTTGTGCAACTGCAGTGGAGGTACCTTTTTCGTTACGAAAAGTGAATTTTTAATTGATTTTATTGACGTGCTTGTGCTTGTTGCTTTAGTATTTTAAGTAGGTACCTCAAAAGTAGTATTATTTGAAGACAGAAAATCTTTAATGTTTATTTTACGAACACGGAGAAAAATCGCTAGTAAAATTTACTTAAAGGCATGCAGTAAAAAATACAGATTTTTACTTAAGTAAAATTT
>UCOL01001517.1:0-35580 GCA_900474335.1 Ormyrus nitidulus
CATTTTACCTCCCGTGGAGCGTATACTATTTTTTTGCCTAGCGAGGACGAAAATACAACGTTCCCGATTCGGCGCCGAGAGGGAAAGTAGTACTTTCGGCTCGCTAGGCAAAAAAATAAATTAAAAATTGTTTAATTAATTCTATAATTAGAATTACATTTTAATTCTATTAAGTAATGAAACTTATGTAAATATTTTTTCTGAACAGTGCCTGCGAACGCTGTGCGGTCACACGGGTGGCGTCTGGTCGTCACAGATGTCTGGAACGACGGTGATTAGCGGCAGCACTGACCGCACCTTGAAGGTGTGGAACGCCGAAACGGGCGAGTGCATACACACGCTGTTCGGCCACACGTCGACGGTGCGCTGCATGCACCTGCACGGTAACAAAGTTGTCAGCGGCAGTAGGGACGCGACCCTGAGGGTCTGGCGGATAGACACCGGCGAGTGCCTTCACGTGCTCGTCGGACATCTGGCCGCCGTTAGATGTGTGCAATACGACGGGAAGTTGGTAGTCAGCGGTGCCTACGACTACATGGTCAAGGTCTGGAATCCGGAGAGAGAGGAGTGCCTGCATACGCTGCAGGGACATACGAACAGGGTTTATTCGCTCCAGGTCAGTTACGATTCTCACATTTTTTGTACAATTAATTGTTTTATTGTTAAAGTAAAAAACTCACATATAGACGAACCTTATAATATTGTAACAATATTGTTAGTATTCCGTTTTTGCAGTATTACTTCAGTATTCATTTTTACAGTAAAAGAATTTGTTTTATTTGAGTCCAAAAATAATTTTAGAAGAATTATCACTATTACTTTAATTTTTTTCTAAGTAACCCACTTTTGCTATCTTTTAACACGCTTTGTTACACTTTTTTAATTCGTTAACATGTGTATATTAATTATTATTAGCATAAGTATCGTAACAAAATTAGAAATTATCATTAAACAATTTAGCTGTCACGATAAAAAATAGAATTTTTTCATTTATCTTGAATTGATAATTTAGTCATAAATAATTTTACTGTGTAATTATTTAACTTAATTTAAATTATTATTTTATGGTTTTACTGAAAATTAATAGATTTTTACAAGAAATTATTAAATTAAAAACAAAAATTCAATTTTACTTTTTATCTTTTAAATGCAGATGCTTATCAACAAATACTTTTCTAGTAAAACTATACAAATGTAGTAATTTAATCAAAGCTCACATAATCACTAATCGCATTGATTATTATTATAAATCGGGCAGTTTGATGGACTGCACGTTGTAAGTGGCTCACTGGACACGAGCATCCGGGTGTGGGACGTCGAGACGGGTGCCTGCCGTCATACTCTCATGGGCCATCAGAGCCTGACCTCAGGTATGGAGCTGCGCAATCATATACTTGTGTCGGGCAATGCTGATTCCACAGTCAAGGTCTGGGACATTGTTACTGGACACTGCCTGCAAACCCTCTCCGGGCCAAACAAACATCAATCAGCCGTTACCTGCCTCCAGTTCAATAGCCATTTCGTCATTACCTCATCCGACGATGGCACCGTTAAACTCTGGGATGTTAAGACTGGTAAGGACCCTAAATTTTATTCTATTTTCACTAATTTTCTCATTTTGTAAATCACAGCTTTTGAAAAAATTTTGCAATTTCAACGAGTAAATAAACTACATGGTTTTTAATTTATAAAGATAATATATAAATAGCAGTAATGTGTCATTATATTAATAATGAATTATATTAATAATGACACAAAATTTTTAAGAAATTATATATACTTAAAGATTTTTTAATTTTTCTTTATAAGTGAAAAAGAAACATTATAAAATAAAATTTCTTTAGCTTAAAAATTTATAGATTATTTTTATTGATGTAAGTTTTGTACTTAATTTGAGTGTCTGAAAAAATTAATTCAATTTTGCTTTCGTTTTACAGGTGAATTTATAAGAAACCTCGTTGCTTTAGAGAGCGGCGGCAGTGGCGGCGTTGTCTGGCGAATCCGCGCAAGTGACACGAAGCTCGTTTGCGCGGTAGGAAGTCGCAACGGCACGGAGGAGACGAAACTCCTTGTTCTTGACTTCGACGTTGAAGTGAAATAATTAAATATAAACATAAACAAACAAAAAAAAAACAAAAAATTTAACGCTAACGATTATTAATTAATTACAAAACGGTAAAAATGGAGATGTAAGTGTGATGTTACTGCTCGTCACTCGAATCAAAAAAGGAAAAAAGCGCTAAAGAGTGGAAGTTTAGAGAGAAGAGAAGAACAATTTTCCTCATGTGACTTCTGTAAATACTTTAACTTAGATAGCATAACCAATCTACTGTACAATGTTCGTGTATGGCGTCATGTGTGATTGTGAATAAGACTGCTTGTGGCTGCGCTTCTAAGTGGTCAATCCGGAGAGGCATGGTAAGGAGATATAGTAAAATGAATGACAGTCCAGATAATAAAAGTAAACTGTAATGTACACACGAGCCGTACAGACAGGTTTAAGGTACCTTCTGTCATTTTGAAAAACATGGAACCTTTACAAAACTATATGCTTATTTAATCTGAGCCATTTTTGCTATATTGAATTGGCGCTTTCGGTGCTGCCTTCTAAACGTCAAAAAAGATTTTATAATATTTTTATAGTAAGAGAAATTCAATGAACATTTTTGAACGACATTCATAATTTATTAATAAATATCTTTATCATAATTTATATCTAATATCTTTCATTCAAGTAGTTTTATCTTCTCAGATACATGTTAAGTTTTATTAGAGAAAAGTAAAACAAAAACTAGGTGACAATCTTTTCTTTAACTTTTATAAGTTTGCAAAAATATTAAAAAACTCACTTACTAAATAAACGAACAGGTTTAATCAATCAATTAAAGTTCTCAAATATAAAGTATACAAATTTCAAAATGACGCAAGATGCCTATGTCTGAAGCAGTGGAGCAGTAAATCGTGAAATAATTCTATTTTCTTGTTCCCACAACAAGTTACGTATCAAGTTTCTGTATTTACCATTACAACTTGAGTTACTCGAATGTGTTCGACAAGTCCTGTAATAATTGCTAAAGAATAACCCCAGGAAACTATTTTAAAAGCTTTGTGCTATACATATATGTCGATTTAACTGCAAACCAATTTTTCCTTCTAAGTAGATAATTTCTATAGTTTAATATGTACAAAATAAATTATAAATTAATTTCTATGGATCAATTTAGATGGCTTGAACATATTTCGTTAGCTCAATTTACTTATAACAATAGTACTTTTGCAGTTCAAAGTACTCTTGATAAAGCTTCTAATTTATTTGAAGTCCCCAAAACTTAGAACTTCTTAAATTCAATTTTCATTCTTTTAAATAATTTGAAAAAAATTGTCAAAGACTTTTCTAACACTAACAGAAATTTATTTATATCTTTTCGTAATTTTGAACGGTTTAAACTAAATGTGCTAAATTTTTTTCTGGGTGTTAAGCAGTGTTAATATATATACATAATTAACGCAATGAAGAAAGAGATCTTGAAAAATTAAAAACTTATTTTTTACTTTATGCTGCAGTTATAGAATCGTTATATGTAAGAAGCTCTCTGACGTTTTGTGGACTGATGTACTGGTATGCAGAGGGCAATTTTTTCCTACAATGTGCCGAGCAGTTCTCTTTTGATAATTCATGCAGGCATTTTAGGGCCAAAAGGTTTCATGTTAAATAGCTGCTTTGTAAAAATTTTTGTAGGATAAAAATAGTTTAATGGACTAAACTTTTTTAAGTTAATTAATCAAATTTCGATCTCAAGAACTCGTAGAAATGTCTTTCAAAAATTTTTTTAGAATTGCTTGCATGAATTATACTTAAACGATGAGCTATATTTACCAAGATATTGTATCATACTTGAGAGCATTGAGTCTGAAAAAAAAGAAATTAGATTGGATGGGTTATTGTGATGTTTATTATCAAATTTAGATTGTGTTAAAAGTTTTTGCATTATCATATGCACGTCAGAGACGTGTCACAAGCGTGTGACATCGTAAGCCAATTATAATTTCTCATAAAAAGTAGAAATTTTTTTAACGACAACTCAATTATTGCAGTAGCTTAATAACAAGTATTGTACATTTAGTTCTACTATGAAAATTGTTATGACTTATAATTTGTATATTATCGTTAAGAAAATTAAGCTTTACTCTGTATAAAAGTCAATATGGGAAAAATTGACACTGCATTCTTTCTGTAAATAATTAAATTTGTTAGAATAAATTTGATAGAAATCTTTCTGTAAGCTATAATTGGAAATTTTAGTACGTAAGTGAAGACTGTGTCATACTTAACTTGCATTTAAACAAAAATTGCTAAATTGGTGAGAAAAAATGAAATGAGAACATTTTTAAGATCTCCCACAACTGTGACACGTAGTAATCGTATAATGTACTTTTTTTATTTATGAACAATTTTGGGTTTTTGAAATTTACTCCATTTGTAGTAATAATCCACAATCAAGAAGAAAAAAAAAGATGTGAATAGTGGAACAGGCAAAAAAAACAAAGTAAACGTACCGAATGAACTGTTGAGTTAATATCAGCAAAGAAGTTGCGTGTCAAAGCGATAAGCATCGATTTTTAAACATCTGTAAAAGTCTGGTTTGCCATAGTCCAATAACAGTGAATGCAGAGACTTATTTATTTTGTGCAATATTACGACAGAAGAGAATTTACACTGTAGGTGGTGATATACTCAATATTTTTATTAATTACTGATGAACTATTTTGTTTAATGTAGGATATTTTATGAGCTTAATATCAAATATTTTTTTCTTTTAAAAGAAGAAAATCCAATCAATAAACTAACAAATTTTGGATGAGATGCAAATACTGTGTAGGCATCAACTGTTATTGGGCCCAGATCATTTACAGGCCGTCTTTTATTTGTATATTGCTCAATAGTTTATATTATAAGAATGTGTTATCTGTTGTATCATTTTTTATAAGAAATAGAAAATGTTGCTGCATTTTAAAAAGTTTTTTAATATTTTACCAACTTATCCTTCATAAATATACATTTAACAATATTTCATAACTTACAAAAAAAATACTTTTCTTTTAATAGTAAATTACATAATAAATGCGCAAATAGGTGTTTCTCGCATAAGTCGTATTTTTTACCCAAGCGCAACGAGGGTAACATTTATGTAAAAGGCGAGTGTGGAAAATACCTACGCGCACATGTTATACGTATTACTATATTATTATGCACCTATATACTTTGCTTATATAGTGAGGCCGAAAATACAACGTTCTCGATCCGGCGCAGGGCGAGAAAGTGGTACTTCCGACCCATTAGGCAAACATAATTTTTTATTTTATATCACGTTTCAATTGCTATAACAAATGTACAGTCTTGGCAAGGAACATGAATAACACAGTTTCTTTCTTCTAAATCTGACTTTTGTACTAAATAATAATTTCCACATCTGCACTGATATGAAAACTCTTCTTCCTCTGTAGTTTCATCTAAATCTGCAGGAGTCAATCTGGCATAAATCAGAGCACCTTGAGCTTCTAAATCTGCTTGCCTACATTTATTGTCATATTCTTTTCTGAGATCTGGATGGCCTAAGATTTCCCAGGCAGAAAGGATCTCTTGAAAGAGTTTAGAGTCTTGTGATTTATTTTTAGTCTTATCTGGATGAGTTTCTAAAATCTTACGGTGATATGCCTGCTTAAGTTGTTCTTGTGTTGAATCTGGTGGACACTCAAGAATTTGATAAAGATCCTTATTTGTTAAATCACAGTTACCTGAAACATAAATTCATGATTTAAAAACTTATTTTTCTTTCTATTTCTTCAAATTCTGTTATTTCAAAATATAAATTTTGAATATTTTTATTCATTGTCATATTGCATTATTTAATAAGTAGCTATATTTAAATATCTTTTAAGAAAAAAAAATCATAATCTTTCAAGTTTGAACATTTACTATTGTAAAAACAGAATAGTCATATTTCTATTATAAAAAAACACTCAACTTTTAATTTAGGCATTCGATTTACTACCTTTCCTCTATTACATGTGCATCTCCATTACTTCTAAAATTGCCTTATTAAACTATAAAAAGTAAAGTACCTGTCATTTTGAGCAACGATCCAGCAAATAATAAACTCTAAAAATACAGTCCCCTCAAAAACATTTCAGAACCGCGCAAAAGCCTTCTAAACGTCAAGGCAATCATCAACAAAAAGCTCGCGCCGACGTGCACGTGCAAAACAAGCAGGCGCCATGTTATGTTTTCGACCCCGCACCACGTGTTAATCGCGCCTGCGCACTGCACCCACCGCAACTTATGCTCATATATCCAGGCCAAGCAGAGCCATTCACACATCCGCGTCTAGAGATTCGAGTAGTCGGCTCAAAATCCATAAAGACGCGCGCGCGCATACGATTTGTAAGAGCCCGCGATATTTACACACTCGACCACGAGCATTATTGCCCGAGTATACAGTATACACACGAGAGCGGACAAGGTCGGAGGCTCGCGAGCGAGGCTGAAGCTACCGGCTCTCGAGGCCGTCGAGCCCCCCACAGTCGCATGCGGCGAGCATGCGGAAATTTTGGAGGCGACCTTAGAGCGTGTATTTTTGAGACGAGCCAAGTCTTATTTCGGCCGGCGCTCGTTTGCGCTCCTCGATATAATAGAGAATGCTCTGTTAAATGAACGGGCTCGCTTTTTTCGTTCGTTATATACTTTTATTTATTGCGAACTTAAATTTCGTTGATTGTGAGGGCGGAAGTTGTATTTTGAGAGAACGGTATTTGAACAACCAATTGGGTACACCGTTCGTTCTCTAATTGATCGAGGGAAGGCTTCAAATTTATTGCTGTCGTATTTACCAGTTTATCGATTTAACGTTAATTTACGGCATACCAGACTATTTTAGTTGCTTTATTAAAATCGAATATTTCTCCAATACAGGGAATAAAGGGAATTCTCGTAAATTCAACAATCGTTAATCAATTGTTTCGAATATTTATTGGAATTGATGAATCCAAAGAATTGCAATAATTAATAATAATATGATGCTGTTTAAAAAAAACTGATTGAAATTCTTGTCGAAAATCCCAACATATGGTGATGCAAAAAAAGCATTCTAATGTAATATTTTTTATTTTACTTTATAATAAGAAAGCTATTATCAAAACTAAAAAATATTTAAATCTATTCAAGATAAGATTTTTATCTACAAAATTTATCTATTAAATTAAGATTTTTTAATCACGCATTTCACAGTATGATAAATTTTTTTTTATAATAAAGAATAATTATAAAATACTCGGTAGCTTTCTTCGTTATGTTCGGAAAGATACAATAGCAATGATAGTTCAACAAGACTGCCGATATCAGAAAGTAATAACGTAATTAATAAAGACAATTGCATCGAGAAAAATGCAGATAACAGATCAAAGAAACAATTATAATAATAAGATTTTTAGAAAGCATAACTCTTCAGCTTGAGTTGAAAATTGTATAATAATAAATAATGTATAAATTTATAAATTGTTTGTTGTTAAAAGATATCTGAAATTTGCAATGAATCATATTTAATCTTTGTCTTAAAAGAGAATAACAGTAGTGATAGATATTAAAATAGCCACTATTTCTCAATACATTGCAGATGGTCTGATCGAATTGTCAACAAACAAAAACTCGATTTTTTATCAAACATATGAAAATATTTACATAACACGAATATGTATCTTCTATTAATGAAATTTTCAATCTAGAAAAATTTTATAATTGAATTCGAATTTGCTTCGAAAAAGTGAGTAGTTAAAAAAACGACAATCTATATTATATAAAACGATCTGACCAACCATATTTTTTCAAAGCTCAATTATCTCAAGAACATATTGTTTTGTCTGTAACTGATAACAGATCATCGATAATTTAGACGAAAACTATCATTTAATATTTATTGCTGAATCCATTCCACCGCGAAGTTCCTCAAACGAAATAACTCCCGTTTTCTTGATTCCTAAACCCTACAGTTTTGAACTTATTAAGGCTCAACCGCTACTGCATTGGACTCGACTGCAGATCCGATGCAAAAACCGCAAAGCGCAGAAGAACTGCTTGTCCTGATTTATGGGAACGTACAAAATCAGGCCACAAAAATTACTTCGCGAAATTAAGTGCGCAAGACGGAAAAATCGTCCGGCTCGATAAAACGTATCGGGCGTTCTTATTTATGTCAAAAATTTTTGGTAGTATCACTAACCGTGTTATCGTTCGTGCTTGAAAACCAAGAAATAAAGTTTTATCTGGCAGCGTTTTGCTTTTGCGAAATTTTTACGATTCATGTTCTAAAATCGTTCCGGGCTGATTATAACTAATCGGAAAGATTATATAGTTTCTTAAATAATAAATAGATTGCTTTTTTAAGCTTTATGCATTTGTATACAAGTTAATAGTACACTAATATATAGGTGTAGAATATTATGTATTTAATGATTTGATCGATCGGCTTACAATGTTATTTTTTGAAGGAAATTTTTGAAAAACTACTTTTGCTCCTAAATGCAGCAGTTTTTGAAATGAAAGGAAAAGCCGCTGGGGAACTGTGGCAGGACTTACGGTTACACTTATTAACGCTGTACAATAATTGCCGGCACGAGATTCATTCCCTGCACAACTGGAACAATGGCACGATAGTAATCACATTTTAAGACAGCGAATTTTTAAAATTTGAATTACATCAGAGTAAATAACAAAAAGTAGTGTACGAAAAAATGTGAAGGAATTTTCAAAATTATTGTTAAAAAAAGTATACCTTTGTAAAATTGCAGAGGTATATAGTTTATTCATATGATAAACTTTAACAACAGAGTATTAATGTGCGTGAAAGTATAATGAAATTTGCAGATTTAAAAACTTTGACATTCATCATCTTGGAGAATGGCTTTGCGAGTCAAAATCCTTGAAACACGTGAATATAGCTATTCATTATTTAGTGCTTCAAAATCCGGCAAAACTAACGCTTAGTAATCTCATTTAAATAATTTAATACTGTAGGTTAAATTTAAAAAAAATTGGATTTGAAATTTTCAAACCTGCAATCAGAATTGGATTTTGGAGAAATTCAAATATTATATGAAAAGCTTTTTAAGAAATAAGGACCTTCTTCCACAGAAAATACAGCACAAAAAATAGAATTTTCATATATAGAACAAAATAAAAAATTGAGTAAATAATATCCTCACATAAAACACATAAATTTATAAGCGCACTAAACTCCTCATACATCTCAAACAACTGTCGCCTAATATTTACCGATCTAATATATCGTCTTTCATATTTTTAAAAACAATTCTGTAGATAATTACTCGAAAATCGCCCTCCAGGTAATGCAATTATGTTATTTACATTAACTAGAATTGAAATTTACACAAGAACACTTAA
Organism: Ormyrus nitidulus; assembly: GCA_900474335.1. Taxonomy (NCBI): domain Eukaryota; kingdom Metazoa; phylum Arthropoda; class Insecta; order Hymenoptera; family Ormyridae; genus Ormyrus; species Ormyrus nitidulus. Next base: position 9,455 of record UCOL01001517.1, read on the forward strand.
GACGCATCGATCAGTCCTAAAATTTAGAGTCGAAAAACTCGCTCGGATTTTATGTGATAACGGAGGTGAGGAGTTCGTGCCTACTAGACGATACTGAGTAGGTGGTAGTTCCTTGAATATAGAGTGATGACTAAAACGGACAGTAAATATAGAAAAAAAAATAAGTCTTGAGTCGGCGGAAATTGAGCAACGACCTGTGAATACATTAAAGACCAATAGGTCGCTAAATGCTAATATAGTGGCTGATATAATGTGAAATTATACAAAATATTACCTTGAATGAAACGTTATAATTGACTGCCTCCATTAAAATAGGATACTTAATATATGTATAAAGAAACGGAGAATGCATTTATTCTAATTAAGGTAAACGTATTTTTCTGGCGTTTTAAAAACATGCTCGATTTGCATGTCTGGTGCATTTAAATTGTTTTCTTAAAAAATGCTACTATAAAATGCAGATTGATATATTCTTTTGAAAAATCTCACGTGCGTGCTTTAGCGTAAATGAATGAATCCCGTCTTGTCAGCATAATCGATTATTTCACTTAAATAATTATTATAATGATAAGTGAGAGAGACTTGGCGTGTTTTATAAAAATGAAATACAGTGGCCTTCTCAGGAGCGTCTATAATAAAACCAATATCTTTTTTTAAACAGCACGATGTGCAATTCGAATAACGTAGTTGTCCCTTTGTATAGTCGATAAAAAGGATAACATTGCATTTTTTTTATTTTTCTACTAGTATTTAACCTTCCGAATAACACAATAAAATCGATCTTTATAAAATCCGCAACGACGAACAATTTTCTAAACCAATCAACCATCAACCAATAACGTTAAAGTAAATATTTCACGATGTGCTTGCTTATATATGTGCAATGTAATTTAATCGCATTTGTCCAAACTCTCCTCGTGCATAAATAGAAAGCATGAAGGACCATTCTCTACACTCTCCCACGCCTGCTTCCGCAACCGTTGCCTTTCCCCGAAAGGACACAGCTGTTACTAAACCGAAGCCAGCTAGAATTTTCAAAACCAGCTCGCCGAACCCTCGTAAAACGCCCTCGAACGGTCTTGTGCTCTCTCAAAAAGCTTGTCGCTAATACAGATGCATCCTCGAACGATGCTCACGGACGTAAACACACACTGACACAGGCACAGAGAAGCCTGCCAGGCACCAGCAGTCGCGCGCACGAAAACCGCACAGTCGCTCGAGCTCGCTTCGAGATTTGATATGCACGGCAGTTTAGCACACAGTACTGTCCCGCTCGGATTCTCTCTGCGTTCGTTCCTTCGGTGACAAACGGGAAACGGCAGCTCAAGTCGTAAAGTGAACGTTAAGAAAATAAAAAGCGAAACGCTAATTCGTGAACTCGCAGACGCGGCTGCTGACAGGACACACAGTGCGTTGCCGATGGAAAATGGCAGTTGAAAACATAGCTCGCTGAACGCTCGTTACAGCCGTGCAACATAGTATATCCCGCGTGCGATCGTTATTGTGCTTTCGAAAATTCACGACACAGCCAGCAAAGTATACAGCAACTACAGCCAGCGAGGGAGTGAGAGGGAGACAGTAAGAGAGACAGAACACACACGATGTCTCATTATGTAATTTTTTAAAAAGCGAAACGCCAAGCGAAGCATGCCATTGCTGAAGCAGCGGCAGATGGGAGTAGAATACGCGTGCCGCCGCCGCTGCGAGGATATGCGCCGCCGATGAGCGAAAGTGAGGTTAACGGCTTCCGTCGTCCGGCGCGCACGAGAAAATGACGACGACGACGACCACCGAGCCCTTGCCTTCGCCCTCGTCGGCTCTCTTCGTTAGGTGAGTCATTCCCTGCTAGAACTCTGCTGCGTCAACGAAAATCTGCTTTTCCGCTGTTTTTTTTCACACGACTTCTGCACTCACGCTTTTCACAGGGGCTTGGGTAGTTTTTGTCTTATGGCGTGAATGCGTCTGGCGCCCGTCCGTTCTTCGCCGGACAAAAAACTTCGCAGAAAAGTTGATGAGTAATCGCGTGCTAAGTTTAGTTGGTTTCGTCTCGCGATTCTGCCTGCGTGATCGGATGAGGCGGAGAAATATTTTATAATTTTTATTTAGGGTTTTCAACTGAAAATCGCGTTTTTCGCTTGCTGAATTTTCAATCATTTGTGGAAGAAAAAGCCGAGCATGAGAAAACATAAATAAATGAGTTAAACGTTTAGGTAATTACATGTATCTTTTTGAAAAATGCAATGGAAAGAAAATAGGAATTACCTACTGATAAGCAGTTTTTTTCCAATTAAAACTTTTTTACATTTCTAATATGTTTTGTTACTTTTAAAGTATAGTTTTGAAATGTTACAGTAATAAAGTAAAAGCTGTTTGAAAACATTGTCTTACCTAAGTTGAATTGTAGGTTCCCATGATTATGAAAACTTATATCACTTCATTCATGTGAAACAATCGAAAGTCATTGAATAACATTACAACTGCAATTACTTTTTAGGTGATACTGAAATCATTTGCACTCATTTAAATTATTTTACTTATAATTTTCATCTAATTATTTTTATCTTGCATATATTTAGCTTGCCTAATTAATTACTTTTTTAAGCTATAGCAAAAAGAATCAACTTTTTAGAAAATTTTATTTACAACACAGGAATTTATATTTAAATGATTTCCATGGCTGAAATTTAAAAATATATTTCTCTTTACATTGATAATCTCAATTAATCTTAAATCTTAAATGGAATTATTAGTCATCTCTTGCATATCAATTAGACAAGTTTGTCACAGACTGAAAAATCAAAGGAAAGAGTAAAGTAATAATTACTTTTTTGTAAAAAAATATTTTCTATCTGGTGTAATTTTATTGGATCTTGATCTCATTATATGTTAATGACAAACATATCTAATTTTAGTTCCACTACTGACTTATTGTATCATTAAATGGAGCATCCAAATCTTGCAAAAGATTTTAGGTATTACATAAAAAAATAAGCAACCAATAATATATAGTTTGAGAGATCTTTGATAAAAGAATATCATCTAGCAATATCATGCACATCCATACATATTAATCTATGCTAACTAAATGAGGCACTTTGAGAAATGAAATTGTTAGAAAAATTTATGGCTCAAAACAAGATTAAAAAAATAAATGTTTAGAAGTAGGTAAATAAGACTTACAACAGAATAATTATTTAAATGGTCTAAATTACTATAGTTAAGATTACAAATATTATGTTTTTTTACAATTACTTTCTCACATTTAGAAAACAAAATATCAGTGGAAAAAGTCCTTTGCAGATGTAAATGAATCAGGTTTTTAATGCTATATGTACAAAGTTGTTTTTAACGTCTCATATTGACAACAGGGTCATTTACTTCATCAGTCTCGCACGAACTAGAGATAAGTGGGAGATATAAGTCAAATTCAACTTAAATCGTCTCGTAAGAGTTGCCTTGATTCTTAACAATATAATTGCATAAGTGGACTGGCCAAAGGCTTTCTAATAGCTGATTTTTTAAATATTTGGTGAATGTGTACATCATACTTGATATTGCATTTCTTATTTAATTAAGAACAGTATAAATTTAAGAAATTTTTTAAAATTAATATTTATCTACAAATTATTATAAATTTTTCTACTTTTTTTAATTGCAGAAAATTTCTTTTTTTCATATCAAACTGTTTAAGAGCATTTTGTAAAAGTATGCAAAAAAATTATAATTAATATTATTATAAAAATAAAAAAATTATACTTTTTATTTAATACAAGTCTCCAAAATCAATGGATAAAGCATGGAATCCTTAGAAAGTACTTGTCCACTGTATATCTATTACTGACATCATACTGTATACTTTATTTTCATAGATGACCTCATTGAAATTGTCTTTTTCTGATGAAATGATTTGAAGACAACATAGTATTCTGATTTTTCCTTTTGTTTCAGGCTAGTTGGAAACATTCCTCATTTTCTGAAATGTCTGGCCAGAGTTGTATTCGTTCTTATGAACAACGTATATTGCATACCAACTTATGTTATTTGGATGATGCTACTTCTCCCTGTGAAAGCATATTATCCACAAGTGTATTGGCGTATCGAGGGTCTCTTCTTTCACTGGCTTTTAGCAATGGTATCTATGTGGACATGGTCTACCGGATATGATGGTAAATATTATGTAATTTACTATGAATGTTTATAATGCACAATAATCTAGACTTTTCTCAGAAAGAATCTGTTTCACAAAAAATAAAAAATATTTTTACCAAAAATTTAATAAATTGCATTTTCAAATAAATCTAAATAAAAAAAAAAAAAATAAGATAATTAAGTAATAAAGTTAGTAACTAATTCGTATTATTTTGCAGTGTTTGAAGAAGGTGATGACATTAACAGAATCATAAATGATAGGACTTTGGTTATTGCTAATCATCAGAGCACTGGTGATGTTCCTATTTTAATGACCACTTTTAATGCTAAGCAAAATGTGCTGCCCAATCTCATGTGGATTATGGACAGGGTATTTAAGTTTACCAATTTTGGAGTTGTTTCCTTATTACATCAGGACTTTTTCATTGTGTCTGTAAGTATTGCTTATTTTTATCTTTTTTCATAAAAAGAATCAAACTTTTTGTGGTATTTTTCAAATCGTTGACATGACTGTATAATTAATTCTGTTTAATTTTAAAATCCGTTTATTTCATTTTTAATATTATCAAGTAATCATTAGCAAAAACGGATTTACGGTTATTTCAAAATTTTTAGGGTCGTAAAAAAAGAGAAGAAAGTTTACGGCAATTGGAAAAGCATTTGAAAGAATCATACATCCCGCGAGAAAGAAAGTGGATGGTTCTCTTTCCAGAAGGAGGTTTTCTTTGTAAAAGACGTGAAACCTCGCAAAAATACGCTAGACAGAATAATCTACCTATCTTAGAGAATGTCAGTTTGCCAAGAGTAGGAGCTCTGCAAACTATCTTTGATATCGTTGGACCTTTACAGAATAATAATTCTGAACAACCCAACTGTAGATCAGGTTAGAAAATCAAGTTTATTTAATTTTAATGACAAAAAATAAATTGCTTTTTTAAAAAATTAATGCATTGTCTGTTTAATTTTAGAAGTGGCAAGAGCTGAAATCAGGTGGATACTCGATATCACGATTGCATATCCCCAAGGAAAACCATTAGACTTACCAACGATTATAACTGGCTCAAGACCCCCATGCAAAACTGTTCTTTTCTATAGAATATATCCTACATCAACGGTGAGATATCTTTTTTATCTTTATTTAAAATTAAACAATTTTTTTTTAAGAAACTACGTTTAAATGCATATTGGCATTAAGTTAAAATTTTTATTTTTTTACCTTATATATGCTAACATGAATTTTAACATTTTAACTAAAAGATAAATTTTAAAAACTAAATTGATTTTCTAAAATTAAATAAAAATTTCAGGTTCCTAAAGAACCCGATCAATTATCACATTGGTTGTACGCCAGGTGGGCTGAGAAGGAAGAACTTTTAGAAAACTTTTATCGGCACGGAACCTTCATTGGTACACAACAAGCCGATCTAGACGGTTCAAAGGTTCAACAAGATCCCTTGCGTTTCCTAGTCCTCCATTTGTTTTTCATAACCTCTAGTTACATTCATTACAATATGTTTTCTTATGTGTTATCTTTTATCTGGTAATTTTATACATCCTAAACCAACTCTTTAAAAATGGACTTTTAAAGAGTTTACATTTTGATGCAGCTGAACAATATTACTGAATACGGAGATTGAAAACTCTGTTGAAGTAATGCTTTTGAGTGGTTGTATTAATGTAATGCTGTAAAGCGTTACGCAGCAATATTTTTTTTCGATTTAAAATTTAAATGTAGATAAAAAGTTTGAAACGTGTTTATAATTTATAGTTGGTTTTCCATTACATATAAGAAACATGATTACAATAAAATACTTTAAATATTGGCTTTTAAAGTAAACATTTTTTATAAAAGCTTTGCAAATTTTCAAGGTTTTTAAATAGGTAATGCAAATTCAAATAGATAGCTTAAAGAATTTCTGCCTTAAAAGTAAGAAATGATAGACTCAAAACATTGAAAGATGCATTAACCGCACATTAAATTAATTGAATGATTGTAATGTTCAAAAAATTCAATGAATTTAAAAACGTGTATTTTTCACAACATAACTAACTATTTGTACTTGACTTCGTGCGTATAAAATTAAGTTCCTACATTTAAAAGGGACGTTAACCTTTTTTATATAAGGCATGAACGTGTTTTCACACAGTATTTAAAGTTAATTATAAATCGCATGTAAAAAAAATAGAAATTACAGCGAAAAAAATCAAAAGAAAACAAATTAAGAAAAGTTTATATCAGATATTATAAGCCAATAAAATTACGAATTATATTGTAAAAAAAATAATTCGTAATGTCATTGCAGCACAGATAATTATAACAATTTTCATATAATGATAAAACAAATATTTTATCATCACACATACATACATAGTGACAGAAAAAAATTATTCTAAGGAAGATTTTTTAAACGATTATTTTTTATTAAAATCTACGCTAAAGTTTATGCCAAGGTTTTTTGTATACAATAATCTAATGAAAAACCATTGTGATTGGAAGTTTGTCCTTGCGTTAAATTTTTATCAGGACATTCGTTTTCCTATGTGAAAGTGATTTTTCAATAAGACTAAATATTAAACCTCGATAAAAGATAAAAAAGAGGTACTTGGCAAAGAAAAAAAGAAACAATTCTGTTTGCATTAATTTTTTTTTACTTCAATCCAACTTTTACTTCCTTTAAGAATTCAAATAGTAGTTTTTATTTAGTAGAGGAAAACATTTTTTAGTCTTTTCATTTATTACGTATAGATCCCTTGGATTGGAAAAGTGCAAACTAAATTTATTCTAAGTAAACCGGATTGTTCCCCTATTCTTTGCTAACGGGATAATAATCAATTGATAGATAATCGGTTGATTATTTGCTGTGAATGAATGACGACATTTCAAATCGATCGTGCCTTGCTCTTGCTAGCAGTTATTATATATCACTCTGTAAATAGAATTTTTGTAAGCTCAAGGAGCTCAGCAAGTATTTAAAAAAAAAGTAATGTGTAGTCGAAGACGATAAATTCTTTCGTCTTAACGGTGAAAATACACATGAAACTAAAATTTTTATTTTTATATTCTAAAAGAAAAAGTCTAATGAAGTCAACCGACCCAAAATCGTTTTGACAGGTATTCGAATAATAAAAAAGCTTATTCTATCTTTTACCAGGTCGTTTAATGCGGCCTAATTATTATTGATGATTATGCTATGTACATATTTGTAGAAGATCTTTTGATATGTTTATTTACTCAAGGACTTCTAATGTAATAAATAAATCAGAAAGTTTTCAATTACAGTAAAATAAAAAGAAAGCAAAACCAAAATATATAAGCATATATTGCATTGAATTGTCCTTTGTTTTGTATTTATCATTTTTTGTACGTTAACTCGTTTTTCGAAAAGGAACAAATTACAATAATATATACACACAATGCACGAAATGTTCGTTCACATTGTTTTTTCCATATTAATTCTGCGATATTCAAAGTGCTTCTTTGATAACTAACATTTTTACTATCGTTCTCCGCACTTTTTCATAAATAAGCTAGTAAAAAACATGATTATAATTAAATTATGTGTAAAAGATCGTGATGATATATATATATAATCATGAATCATATATAAATCATAAAACTCTTCTTAAAAAAAAAATCGATAAAATTTTATGCATTCCTATACACGAATCGAACACCAAATACAGAATTTATAAAATGTTAATGAAATTTTAAATTATATGATTCATACATGATTTAAGTTTAATTGCATAATATGTAATCACATATCATGAATAAGATTTTTAATCCTAAGACTTCAAATAAAATTAAAAATGTCAAAAGTTTTATTAAAGAAGTACTTTTAAGATTTTTATTATAAAGTATGATAAAACACATTCGTCAGTATCGCATTTAATAAGATGCATTTAATTTTGCTGATTCCTTTACTTTGTACTATTTTTCTCTCTTGCCCAATCAAATGTATAAAAATTAAAAATAAGAAATAAAAAAGTACATTTACAAAATGTTTATAAACCTTATACAATGTAACTGGAGCGCACCGATTTTCCCGTGGAACTTTCGATTCTCTAATTAAAGAAGCAAAAACAATAGTATCTTGTAGACTTGTTGCTCAAGTTGAAATGCATCACTGTCTCCTTTTTCTATACAACATAGTGTAGGACGTAATATGTATGTAATATGTATTTTTACACTTACGGGTGATCAGAGAGAAGAAAAGATTATACTGTCGGCAATGCAAGTAAAGCTATACAGAACGTAATGAATATATGTATGTGTGAAAGTCTGTGAGTTTAAAATGCATAATATTACTAACTAAATAAATGGCAACAAAAAAGATTACTTTGGTGAACTTTACCTTATCTTTTATTGAAGTTGTAAACATTTATGAATTCATAAATAAACAAAAAAAATTAATTTAAATAATTCCTAAATGAAAAGTCAAATTTTCCAAAGAAAAAAATGAAGTAAATTTAAAATTTTCAAAATTAGTATTTTACAATTATTAAAGTTATACAGTTATTGAAGTACATGGTAAAAGTGTTCTTTAACCTCTAGATTTCCGACTTGGCCCCGCCTGGGGCCGGTCGTTCAAATATCCTGTGTTAAGCTTAAAAAAAAGGCTTAAAAATTTATCTGACGCCGTTCCGTACCGGCCGGCCAAAAATTTGCGAGAGTACGTCACTCACTAGTCATTATAAAGTAGTTAAATCTCCCCAAACAATACCCACTTTTTGACCGCAAATCGCGCACTAAAAGTTAAACAAATATTTTTATTTATGTTAAGATAAATATGAATAAAATGCTTTTGTGAAATTCTATTCTTGAAATAAAAATATTAATTTCTTTTTCAAAATTATAAGATTTATTTAAATTTGGATTTCTTATAAATAAGATAATAATTAAATTTTCGAGATTACACTTTCAAAATCTGAAATCGCAATGTAATGATAAATTATTTTACAAGTGTGTTCGATTTGCATATATATATTTATCAACATATATTTGTAAATTTATTTCATTTTGAATAATACACGGACATAATACGATTACTCGTGGATGTAAAATATTACGCTTTTGCTGCGAAAGCTTCCTGCTTGAAATTCGTTTTAGAATCATAAATAAAGACGAAAATATTTTTTACATTATTATTTCTGAAATTCTAGTAGCACTTATATTTTCTACGAAAATAAAAAAATAAGGTAAGTATGGTTAATATAAACTATATATAACTTGTAAATACAAATATCTGAAGTAATATTTAAACAAACATTTTTAATCCCTTATCAATTAAATGCAGTTAAAACTGAATTAGTGATAAGATTAAATTTTAAACTACTAAAATGAATATTGAAGGAAAATAACTTAGTATTTGATTATATTTATTATTATAACTAATTATAAAGTAATACTGTATGTTTTGTAGAAAAATTATTGTTTTATTGTATATTAAAAATACAATGTAATTATAATTTAACAATTGGAGAGATTCAAGTAGGCAAAATATAAACCACATAATAGTATAATTATATTTAAAAAAAATTATGTAGCTTAATTAAATATAGAAGTAACAATTTATAATTTATAAACATTTCACTTGTAAAACATCACAATTATAAAAGGCTTGTATAAATCTATTTAAAAGAATTAAATTCATCGCAATAGCATATTTGTTTCATTTAAAAATAGCATGTTTTCTATAAAATGATTTATATACAGTTTTTTGTAATTTTGTTTCAGTGATCTCCACTGCTTAATTTTATAGATTTTTTTGTTTTTGTCCCTAAGTCACTTGTATCTGTCTCTTTGTCTTTAAGCAAAAGCTCATTTTTCCCTATTTTAACTTCACTTGTTTTATTAATTTCATTTTCAAGTATTCTTTTAAGTATTTTTTCATATTCTTTTTTTTCTGAAAATTTATCACTATTTGCATCACTTTCTTCTAGTGTCTCTATTCTGTTACTCTTATCAATGTTAGCTTTGCCTTCAATCACTTCATTTTTAAGATTTTTTTTCTTTTCGGTTAAAGCTGGTTTTATTTCAGAAGAAACAGCATCAACTTGCAAAGTTTCCTAAAAAAATATTTATACTGCAATACAATTTGAATTTAAAAAACTTAAGAATTTGTTAACAATAGTATATATATATAACATACACTAAAACTGAGTTTTAGTAACTCAAAGTAAAACATAAAATTGTTGCTTATAGAAAGTAATTCTGTTTTCTTTTTTGCATAAACATACCGATTGAATTATTTCAATAACTTGCCTATCGTTGTTGGCAATAGAATATGATGGAGGTGTTAATTGTCTTCCATGCAGATATATATGAAGAAAAGGTCCAAATCTAATACCTGTTGATCCACCAAGAGAAACAAAAAATAATCCACCAAGCAAACATGGCACGAATGAAAGTAATAACAACTGTACAATGATATTAAAAGGGAAAGGTAGTGCACCTAAAAATTCATTAAAAATATCCCTTTATAAAATTCTGAATTAATTTTGTTACAATCCGTGTTTTAAAAAATCAATTTTAAACTTACGAGTTAACTTATCTACAAAATCAGAACAGTATTGGCCAACCAAGGTTATAGGATATAAGAAAAATTTTGAAGTCATGTGAGAAAAAGCATGTAATGGAGTTACTTTCAAAACAGGATCTGTCATAATGGCTTCAAAATACTTTTTACAATCGTTTTTTCCAAAACCTGAAAGCATTTATAATTTGTATATAATTTGAAATATTTTACTGTGTAGTTTTTTAACAGTATAATTTTATTATAATCAAAATTTTTAAACTTATACTGACCTAAAAACAACAAAAGTGATCTGTAAAAGCTGATTTGATGTTGTCGACATTCATCAGGCATTGTTACGTAAATATGTTGCTGAGTTATTAATTGAATTTCAGCTTCCTATGAAAAGAATATCACTTTTAAAAGAAGGCAAGAAAAATATAAAGCAATTTAAAGTGAAAAATATTAACAAACCTGGAGAAGTTCCCACCATGTAAGTATAAAACTAATTATGACTACAAGATCAAAGAGTAAGAAAATTATTTTTAATCTTGTCCACTTTACTTTAACAGCAAGTATAATTACAAATATAGTTAATAATAAAGTATTATTCAACATTTATCAAAATTTAAGAGATATGAAACTATTGAAATAAACTTACATGTTGAAAAAGATACATAGCTAAGTTATCAGTAAAGTTTAAAGCTTCATCAATTAAATTAATTTGAATCGGTCGTATAACATTGCTGATAATATCATCAATTTGTCGGACAGAAATTTTTCCTTCTCCAAAACCTTTTAACATTTCTAATTCTTCAAAAGTTGCTTCCAATTCCAATTTTCCAATCATCAAACCATTATTCATCTGAAAAAGTATATATATTATTAAAATACATATTATCAGTTTATCAAATATTTTTACTCATGAAACACATACCTTAAACTTTGATTTTAAAATCAACATATTTACTAATCGTCGGGTAAAAACTTCATAATGGTTATCTTTGCAAAATGGTTTGTAAAAAACCACATTTTCCTGACTTATAGTTCTAAAATAAATTTTTAAATTTAATTGCTGTATAAATAAAATTCTTTTCATTAAAAATTTTTATTTTACTTACATTTCATTTTCATCAACATTTACCTCCCTACATATTTTAACTGTCTTTGATTGACTGTTATGATATATAGAATTTGGATCAACAATACCAGAATTATACCTTTAATTAATAAAAATAAACAAGCAAAATCTAAGAATAAATAAATTCATTTTCAAAATCAACAATTAAATTACCTACAAATAAGGTGAAACTTGCTCATAAACATTTTCAGTGCTAACACTGACAAAAGCACGGGATATGCAAAATAAACTAAACAGTAAACGTCTGAAATACTTCATGATCTAATAGTTCGTTTTGTTTTTATTTCAATCGTATGATCGCTTATCGCTGCTTTAATGACAATTAGTCAAAACTTGTTTTGGTTTGGTAGGTATTAACATTGAACGAACATGAATACTTATTGTTAAAATTTGGACGGCTTACGCGCTCTTTAAATTTTTTTATATATAAAAACAAATATTTTATTTATGTCAGTTTGTTTCAATTCTTGTTGTAAAAACAATGTTTCTAAATGTCAATGGTACCTTCCATACCGACTGTATATATACGTAATGTAATTGGGTGTAAAAATTAAACTAGTTTGGATTCCAGTCGTGATTCCAGCTCATAGGAATTATTAATCTTCGATAACGAAAAAGTAGACGCGAATACGAAGGCAGCTGCTAAATCTGGCTCTTTTCGCCATTTTTCCATTCAGTTTTCACATTTTTTAAGTAACATTAAAAAAGATTATAAAAAAAAATCTTTCTAAAATTGACGAAATTTCAGTTAATAAAGGTAGATTTTATTTTGACAATTTTAATAATCATGATAAACCACCTTGGTATAATCTCCATTAATAAATTAAGAAGCAATCATTCACCGTTGAATTGCAGTTTAATTCGTCAAAATATAGTAGATAACGACTTATGTAAATGCGGAGAAGATACTGACTACATTGAACATATATTTTGGTGCTGAAACTCTGCTAGAAATAACTTATTAAAGGAGATCAGAAAAGAAATTAAATTTGATCCTTATTTGGTAGTATCTTTTTTATCTTTTTTTAACCATAAAATTGTTAGTTTAGCGGAATTTTTATTATGTATAGAATAATATATTTTTTTTATTTACCATTTATTTATTTAATTTAATATTTTAGTTTTAATCGTTTATCTATTAATTGTAAGTTTTGAATTTTGTATTTCGCGCGCTTTTCATTTGTAACATGGCTGTATAATTTTGGGCCAATAAAACTTGACTCCTATTTATTTACAAGTAGAAAAAAACAAATCGAAAAAGTAGATAGAAAATCAGAAAATGATCAAAAAATTTTTCGTTGCTCAATAATTTTTTATATGAGTATAAATTACTTTACATGAAAGTTTTTTCGGAACGTAGTATAAACGAAATAGCTTTCTACTAAACCTATAGTTATAGAATAAATAATATTAAAACTATTGAGCGACACAGTAAATATTTGTATATCTCGCGAACCAATATAAAGTATATGTATACATATAGTATAGCACGGTCGTCCTCAGGCTTTTTCCATACTTGCCTTCGGAGCGCGACCACACTCCTCGATTTGGAAAAGATCGTAAACGTTCCCTTTAAATGACATTGTTTACTTTAATTAAATGTACAATAGTCAGCGCAAATTAAAAGACCAGACATGGTTTAAATTCCATATAGCAGACGAGCATCGACCAATCAAATGGTCGGGTTTCCACGCGCACGCCCGCATCGTCAAAAAGGCAAATGGCGTCGCGGAGTTAACGTCACTAATATCCGCGAGAAGAAACGAACGAACACGCAGCAAACCAGCACATGTACACAGACACAGGCCATTACAAATATCTGTGATGTTCCCAGCGTGACTCAACGCTGCAACTCCGTTCGACATCGGTGGCAAAATCGTTGGGATACCATCGATAAAGAGATCGCACCGAGAGAGAGGGAAAGAAGATTTTCTGACGATCGTGAAGAGAAAGTCGCGTGACGCATTTTCCTTGAATATTGAAAAACGGAACTCTGACAGGTGATTGCACTTTCGTTTCGCCTTCTTCCTAAGGGGAAAAAGCGCAAATAATCGACATACGATTGATTGTCAGCGTCTTCTGTTGTCATTGATTTTTTCTCGTTTTGTTTACGAACGACGTAACTGTGCGGAGTCAGTAGATAGCTTTGTTGCACACATTTCTTAGTTAGCCACTTCTTACGTCTGCACTTTGTGTAAGTCAGACTTTTTTTTCGTTGTTTGGATTGGAGGATATTTGTTGGTATACTACTTTTTACTCAAATTTTTAATTAGCATGTTTTTATTTTTTGTTAAAGATAACCCTAATTTTACCTAAGATTATTACCTTAAGTATATATAGTACTTTTCGTTAGAAATTATTCATTGAAAGTTGTTTTTTTCTTTATAATTAATGTCTAGAGTTATTATTTGTAGGTAACATGGTTAAGTTGTATGCTCTGACAGTCCTTTACAAGGGTCCAACATCTGCGACTGCAATAAAATCAGGATATGAGGTGGATTCTTTTTCATATTTTCAAAGAGGCAGTGTTAAAGAGTTCATGGCATTTGTCAGTAAAACGATAACAGAAAGAACACAAATTGCTGCCAGACAGAGCGTAAAAGAAGGAGGTAATTAATGATTTAATATTGAAATATAATTAAAATGCCATACAAATTATTAAATGTTTTCATTTTCTTTCAGATTACATGTGTCATGTTTATGTTAGGGGAGACAGTTTAGCTGGAGTTCTTATTTCAGATCATGAGTACCCAAATAGAGTGTCTCATACTTTAATCACAAAAGTACTTGATGAGTTTGCAGCAAAATATCCTCCTCATACATGGCCAACATTGAAAGAAGCAACAACTGACTTTAACCAAATAAATGTTTATTTGGCCAAGTATCAAAATCCCAGAGAAGCTGATGCTTTGACTAAAATGCAAGAAGATTTAGATGAGACTAAAATTATTTTAGTAAGTCCATTGATTTTTCTTTTATATATAATATAATTTATACCAGCTAAAAAATATTGATAGTTTTAATATTTTATTTTTTACTAATATATCATTTATTCTGACAAGCCTTGAGTTCCTTTCAATTTGTATGTATTATTTGTAGCACAATACATTAGAAGCTGTTCTGCAAAGAGGAGAAAAGTTAGATGACCTTGTTCAAAAATCTGAGGGTTTGAGTATTCAGTCAAAAGCTTTTTACAAAACAGCACGCAAGACTAACTCTTGTAGTAGTCTTACTGCTTAAGATGAAATGTAAATTGCAAAGCATTTTCGTCGATTTTTATAACCATTCTGCAGTTTTTGAACTACTGAATGTTCATGAGTTGCTAGAAATGAATGTTTGTTAAACTTAAAAGCTCATCTGTCTTATTTTGTAAGACTTCAATGTTAAACCTGTAAATAATATGCATAGCAATTTCACGCATCAACTTTAAATGTTGCCCCTTTGTTTCTCTGGCGCCAGAGTTGAAGATTCACTGCCAGTTAATTTTGATAGTTAGCTACATTTTCAAGGGACTATAGAAGGGGCTAGGATGACTCAGAGATATTAACAGAAAAATTGAGTGGATGAGATAGAAAAAAATAATAATTATGAAAAAATAAAATGCAAATTATAAAAAAGAATAATTATATTTCATTATAAAGGCTCTAAACCATTGACATTGAGTTTACAAAAATTTTCGTTAATTTTTATTTCGTAGCTTTTTTTTTCATACTTCTTAAGACTTAGATGGTTATTAATGATTAGTTACTTTTGCAACAAATTTACCAGCATTTTTGAACTTTTACAATTTGTTATAATCAATTTATTGTTTTAATGGATGAAGACGATTTATTAATTAATTATTCACAATAGATAATAAAGATCAAAATTTTATTGATAAATGTAAATTTGTTGTATTAGTTAACTATTAAAGAACAATTATTGGTAAAAAAAAGTATTTTTCACCTGTTAAAAGAATATGAGAAGACTTCTCTCACTTGGATTGTTTTCTACTTTTTTTTTATTAAAAAATTTTATAAACGAATAATAAATGTAATAAAATTTGCAATTTTAAAACCAACACAAAATGTTGAATAGTAATTAAAGATATTATCTTTGACAGTGAGAACATACAGTATTGACAAAAAGAAAGTTTTTTTTTATATTTTTAAAACTATTTTTTTGTTATTAGATATTGTTTAGAAAAAATGAAAAATTATGTATTTAAACATTTTTATCTGCGTAAAATAATAAAGCTCAAAGACCTAACAAATAAAAAGTTACTTTGTAACATTTGAATTTTTTTAATTGAATATGTGCATTCTCAACTATTCCAAAAAATATTGTACCTTTGTAAGAAGAATGTGTAAAAGGTTTGTAAGTTATGCATTAACTGCATGAGTATGTACATGATGTTGAATACAGGTGCAATAGCGTATTTTAATATTTTCAAAATGAATTCGCGAATTTTAGTATGCGTTTTGCAAAATGGATGTTTGTATAATGTACAATTATATATATAAAGAAATTTTTAATTTATTGTGTCTGTCCATGTTTGTATGTGTCTGCAATTTTGCACACATATTTGACTTCTATGTAAAATAATAAATATATAAATATTGTTCAATTTTAATTGTGAATAATCTTATATATAAAATATAATATGATTAAAAAATATAACAATATATTTTCCAGCGTTAAAAAAAAATTAAATACATCTTTTATTGTATTTATTTATCTACTATTATCCCTTTAACTGCCAAGAAAACTGCTCTTGTGGCATTTTCAATACTTTGTGAGATTCTTTGAAATCAATAGTTAAGGAATTAAAGAATCTTAAATTATTTTAATAATCTTAATTTTTTAAGAAAATCATTGAAAATATATGATTGATGTTGTACTTATGCAAAATAGTAGAATTAAAAACGTTATTTTTTTTAGTAAATAAAGAAAAAATAATTGATTGAATATATAAATTCACATTGCCTTATGTTTTTAAATCAAAAAAAATTATTGCCATAAAAGAAATGTAAAAAGGGAAATTCGTTTTATAATTTCCAAAGTAAATTTTAATATAATTTATTCAGCCTATAAGTTATTTTAATAACCAATAACTTTATTCGTAAATTTACAATAAATCGTTTTTGCGGATTTTCATTCGTTTTTTTTTTTTTTTTGCTTTTAATTTCTTCTTGATGCCCTTTTTCTTTCATAATATTTTTTCATTAGAGGTGTTACATAATCTTTAGTTGAATAGTACTTAGTCTTCCATAAAACATTTTTATCGCCTTTCAAAACATTGTAGCCTTGAATGTATTGAGCATCTGGAACCTACAAAAAATAGAAAGAATTATTAATATCATCAAATTAATCATATAAAATTTTACAGAATTATTCATTTTACAAAATTAAAATTTTTATAAGTATCAACAACCCTGCTACACCGAACTTATAAAAAAAGAAATTCTACCAGAACTTATAAAATGGAGTCCATCCTGATACAAATTCATAAATTAAACCTTCTAAATGGACTCAATTTTATCAGCTTTTGTAAAACATTTTCAATAGGGAACCCATAAATAATACTTACTTTTAGCCACACATCATACCATGACTGAATATCATTACCAGAAACGTTTAATTCTGGTACATCTGTTCTCATGATATCCATATTACATAGTAACATATCTGCATCATATGTGTAATGTTTAATATGGACCTTGTACTGAAATGCGCTAAATCTCCAATCTTCCAGTTTTGGATCATGATCATCAGTTATCTGATCCTCAAACTGTAAATTTTCAATATCTTCTACTACAACCTCAATATCACCTCCTTGTGACCAATCATAAATCAACAAGTGACATTTGTCACCAAGTTTACTTAAATAATCTTTTTTATAATTTTCCTCTAAATCACTTAAGTATTTTTCATTTAAAACTTTTGAATTCAGTTCATGACATCTACCACGTTTCTTGATATTATTCTGTTAACAAAAAAATTTAATAAAAAAATGAGTTATAAAAAATGTTTATATTAATTACAAAAAATATTATTATAATTTATATTAATTATAAAAATATAAAAGTTTAATTTATAAGCATTAATTCTTTTGAACTCCTTACCATGGTTATGTCTACTGGAACATCCAGGTAGATAATTAAATGTGGTTTTAAGTAGTAGAAATTTGAAGCTAGAAATGAATCTGTATAGGCTTCTAAAGCTCCTGCTGAAATGTATTTATTTTGAGCCATAGTCTTAGCAAATACACGATCACTCCAGGGAGACCTTACAGTAACAACTCCTTGTCCAGCAGCCAAAACATGAGCCAATGCTTCCATGTACCTAACTTGCCGTAAAAGATACATATAGATTTGCATTGCAGCAGTATTAACATCATGAGGACATTGCAAAAATCTTTCAATATCCCATGTTTGTACAGCCTTTGGCAGTTTAGAATCCAATGTTCTTACATCAAAACCCCAATGTGTAACATACAAATCATCAAATGTTGGTTGGGGTAGGTACAGAAAGTCAAATTCTTTTGCTAACTCTTGAGCCAACTTAGATTTTCCAGATGCCACTTGACCATCTACTACAATTAGCTTATTATGTTTGTGAACTCTGGATTTGTGTACATCTAATAACATGTTTAAGACATTGTAAGGCTTCTCATGATACGGAAAAGGTTTGATATTTGGAACTTCATCTGGATTTCGATAAGCAACCCTGGTTAAAGTTGCTACCTGATATTTAGAAACATTCTTCGGTGCCTAAAAAGAATTAAAAATTTAATTAATGAAAACACGAAATAAATAAATAATATTGTATTATAATTTAATTTATAGTGAAAAATAAATATACATATATACATATATTTCATTTAGAAACTAATAATGAAAAAAATGAGCCGTATGAGATGTCAGAATAAAAATAAGGATTACTTTGCATACTAACCTTACATAACTCCTTAGCGATTCCAGTGGAAGGCAGTTTAGCGACTAAGCCGCTTCTCAAAGCGACAAACATCTTCAGCCGTTGTTTTTACTTAAAACGACCGAATTATCCCGCTAGACACGCGAAATTTGTCTCGCGGGATATTGTACTGAAAATCCAGATCTCGTTCGCCAAAGTATTTTGGAAAAAGCAGACGAGTTGAGATGAAAGGTTAAATGGAACAACTCTGCGCCTGCGCCCGTGCGCCGTTTGCCCAGCTGCAGGATACGCATGCGCACATAGACGATGCTGTTTTCCAAATGACAAGTTGTCCGTGTGCCGTGTCAATAGTTTTTTAACGAGCGATTTACTAGTGTAGTTTATAAAAATTTTGCGAAAATGGATCTCTCGAAGATGCCTAACGAGAGGAAATTGTACCTTTGCAAATGGTACTTTTATGGTGAGCTTTTCAGGATTTCTTTTACTTTTACTTTGAGTTTGTTGGTTAGAATATTTTGAAACAATAGAAAAGTTGCTGGTGATTCACCCAAATTTGATAAACTACTACACAGTGTGATGAAATTAAAACTTGTTTTTTTATATCAAAGTGTGTTTTATGTTTCAGCTGGATTTGCATTGCTTCCTTTTTTATGGGCAGTCAATGCTATCTGGTTTGCTAAGCAAGCCTTCTGTGCTCCACCTTTCGAAGAACAGAAACAAATAAAAAAGTGTAAGTTTCTTTATAATAGAACCTGCTTATTTGAACAATTCATTAATCAATTCTGAAAAATATTTATTTTATTGAAATAGATAATATGTAAATCTTATTTTATTTGTACACCAGTAACTGTATTAATTTTTTGAATAACAACTTACAACCAAATAAATATAGTAAAATCTATAATTTATTCTTTATCGCTCAATACATTTTTTATTCTAAAAATTAATTAAAAATTAAAGATTTATTATTCTAATTGTATATTATAAGTTTTTTAAAAAATCTTTTCTAAAAAATATTGTAAAATTGTTGAATTAAATTAATTGGTAAATTAATTTTAAGGTAAAAATCAATCAAATTAAAAAATTGTAAAAATTACTTGTCTTTATAAAAATAATTTACAATAATGTAGTGAATATAAATATTTAAACTTTATTCTTCAATCTAATTAGCTAAAAAAATTAATAAAAATGGTATTAAGGATGATATAATTTTTTTCAGATGTTATATTCTCGGGAATTGGAGCAATATTATCTTTTTCTGCATATATAACGTGGATTATAGTATTCCAAACGCATAGAGTTGAATGGGGTGAATTTGCAGATAGCATCAGCTACATTATTCCTGCTGGCATCCCTTAGGGTTTTTATACATATTAGCAATATAAGTGAATAAATTTAATTTTGTGCGACAATTTAAGGACAGTGAAAGAGATCATATAAAAAAACGAAAAATATTTTTATTTTTATAATCATTTGTCTAACTATTTTTTGCTTTATAGGCTAGTGTCAATTTCTGGACTGTAAAAGTTCATATCTTCATTCTCTTTTCTTATTTCCTGAGACAGTCTGTATATAATATAATATAAAAATACATTCACATTAATATTTCTAATTTTAAAATTAGTATGCGATTTATCGCGCACTTTATCTTCATTTCCTTAATGACTTGTGCTCCTTCAGATAGCCCTTCGCCTTTGCACATAATTTTTCAGATCCTTATACACGAGTTTTGATAGTAGCTGTAAATAAAATTTATACATATAATCATATTTTTTAAGAAATATTATCATTTATTTATTTATCTCATTCATAATAGTATTGTACAATTGAAACAATACAATACAATACTTGTATGCATAACCATTGTTAGATCAATTGACTTTTCAATAAAAGAAAAGTTTTTATATATAAAAGTTTATAATATCATTGTTATTTTTACTACTGTAACGTAAAAATTAATAAATTAAATTGTTTTTTCTAACTGAATATGACTTTTAAACTTTTTAAATGAAACACTAAAAGATAAATTAAATCACTTACCACCAGGGCCAAACACTCCGAAACCATGAGCATGTAATAAACGTTACTCCAAGCATTTTTCGGATCTCCTCGGCTCGAAACAAAGCCGGCGAGCAAAGGTCCGACAGCAGCACCAATACTGCCCGTACCGTCAATAATGGCGGTTACGGTTGCGAGGGCTTTCGAATTTTCGCCGAGGCTCGGATGCGTTCCGAGTTCGGCAGAGACAGCTGTCGTTATTAGGGCGTACGGGCCGTTTACTAAAAGGCCAGCCAGTATCAAGAGTATTACATTAGTTGCTAAATTCCAACTGCCAATGTAGTTGTAGATCAGCAACTGAAAATGTAAAAAAGAGATAAATTTTTATTTTTGAATATATAATTTAATTATGATTTAATTAGAAATTTTTATAAAAAATTATACGTAAAAAACTAAGATAATGGTATGCTGAATTCCCAGTAATTTTTCGAATTGCTTAAATTTAATCTGATTTTAACATCTAGAAATGCATAGTTGTAATTTTTTTATTTTATTCAGTCTTAAATGGTTATCTAAATGATAATCGCGCTAGATTATGTCAAATTTTATTTCTAATCTTATTAATAATTACATATAATCTAGTATGACATTTTAGTGTACAACAAAATAAGTTTAATCCTTTATATCAGAGATGATAATCATCTGGCTGCAAATTATTCTTCAAAATTTAATTCAGATTTATATTTATAAGTTTAGTATCTTTCTTTTAATCCGAAAAGGATCAGTAACTGGATAAATATTCAACTTATTTTTTGAAATTTAAAACTGAATTATTGCATTATATTATACTTAAAATTTTAATTTAAATTATACTGTCTATAAAGTATTTTATAAAATAATTCTATAAATAATCTAAGAATTAAACCTTTGGTACATATCAATTACCACTATTAACTTTAATTGAAATTGATCATGTACAAAAATATACTAACCGTTGGAACGGAGAGACTTAACATAGCCGCACAGGTCAATGCACTCATACCCGAATAATCGGATAATACGCCTGCAATTATTGCACCAATTATACCACCGACGTCAAAGAGAGTTGACAAATCAGCACTCAGGGTAGGACCATAGGTTGCTATTGAAAAAAAGGTAACGATAAATACACCTTAAATAATTTTTTAAGAAAAGAATATGAAATTTCTTGAAAGTTATGTTACGTACAAAATTTTAATTAAAACCGTACAAAATACTCTAAGCAATTGAAAAATCTTGCAATTTTGTTTGCCTTTAAAAATTAGTGTCAAAATAAAATGAAAAGAATGAAAATAATAAGAACTGCAATAATGAAATACTTACTTGAAGCTGAAATATATAGAGGCAGCCAGAAGAGGAATGTATAGCTTACAAGTTTCGCGAAGAATAGAGATAGAGAATACTCTATAACACCAGGAATACCGATTGCACCAAGAAATCCGATCGCCCTATCAGTAGAATGCCGAGAGTGATTTACAGATAGCATGGGACTCCTTTCCGTCCGCTGTTCCTTTAGTAAAATATACATAAAATTACTAAAATAATCTTTATATACTAGTTCTTTTACCTTTTCTTAATAAGTACGTGCAAATGTGATTAAATCGACATGCTGTTAAAAGATATGCTTGTGAGAGAAAAGTAAGTGAAAGAATACGAAATTTGTATTGATTTGCGTATATTTTGTCAAAATGTTAAATAAAGCTTGGCGTAATTATTAAAATAAAAATATTAATTGTATAAAAAAAATTAAATTTCGTATTCTCATTTTAAAAAGCAATTAAATATGTTAATGTGCAAAAATAAAAAGAAAAGAAAATGAGAAGTCATGCACTTACAGTAACAGCGTCCTCCTGACGCCCAATATTTCGATAGGTGACTTGCTAAGATGAAAGGATAAATAAAGGGTTACACAGTTCTACAAAGCATGTGATATCAAATTTGCAAAAACTATTTCAAATGTTAAAGAAATGAATTAAAATATTAGAATACATCTACTATTTTACTACTAGTTTACTAGTGTTACATCTACACAAGCTAATTCTACATATTATTTACAAATTAATAAAATTAATCAAACAAAACCTATTAAAAGTACCATTAATCTGTCAATTTTTAAGTCATGAGTATCAATAAAAATATCAATTAAACTAATAAAAATAATTTAATGTCAGAGAAATTAATTTTTTTACAACAGACTTAAAAATTCTATAACAAGCCAAGCTTATTATTTTATTTTATTAAAAATTTCAATATTAGATACTTACGCTATCTTCCTGAAGAATCGCTTCCGGATCGTCTTCTTTTTCTTCGTCAGAACTGTCAGTAGCATCTATTTTTCTATAACCATAAGGTCTGGCAGGAATGCAACCAACATCTACTGGATTTGGAGCTAAGAATAAAAATATGAGGAAGCCAGCTACTCCCATTATAGCACCAGGTACCATGAAACTGTAACCCCAATCAAGTTCCACATATTCAGCAGCAATTAAGCTACCCAAAATGTTGCCCAATGAAGTATGTGAATTCCAGATACCAAATATGAGACCTCGTTTGCCTTTACCAAACCAATTTCCTACAACAGTTACCACGCCTGGCCAGCCAGACGTTTGCAGAACTCCACTAATGCACTGAAAAATGTAAATTTTTATTTTCGTTAAAATATTTAATACTAAAACGTATTTAATTAACAATTGATTTTACCTGTACAAATATAAAATACCATAAATTATGGATATCGTAGGGTTTTGCAATACCAAAAAGGTAAGTAAAAATGCCTGTTCCAAGCATTCCAAGAGCTAAAAAATAGCGAAGATTAACTCTTTCTGCAACAAAGCCACTAAAATATAAAGACAAATAAGAATGACGTACACACTGAATTAATTTTAAGATTACATTTATACAAATAGATAAATACCTAACAAACATAGCAGCAGCATAACTGAATAAAAATGCAGAATCTAGTGTTCCTAATAAAGCTGGAGCATCTGGTCTGTCTGTGATAATAAAATATTAATTTTTATATTAATAATATTTTTTTACAATATTATTTATATATATTTTCTATACAATATATATTTTTTACAATATTATTTTTATAAATTTCTTTACATAAGAAATGAGTATCTTATCTAACTTGAAATTGTGAGCTTACAGAACAAAGAAATTTAAAAGATAATTAAATTTTACATCACAAAAGAGCTAAACTGTAAATATTAAACTGTAAATATTAAAATAAAGAATTATGAAACAGTAATAAACAAGATTTTTAAAATTTTTAGTTTTATAAAAATAAGTACTGATTCAATTCTATAACACGTATGTTAACATGAATTTCAAATGTAATTAAAATAAAGATTGTAAATGAATGTACTTACCAAATGGTACCCAATCACACCATGTATCTCGATTACTCCCATTTATAAATATATTTGGTGGTTGTGGTAAGCCAGAACAATTATGATTAAGCACGTTTTTAACTACTGAAATTGGTTTTCGAGTCAAGTGATAGCAAGTGTAAGCCAAATAAGTCAGACCCAATACACTGGCTCTGTACCATGTCATACGATTAGTTCTTCCATTGAAGCATTTTTTTGCTAGCCATTCTAATACTCTCAAGCCATTAGGGGCATCTCTCATATTGCCAGTCATTTTTTCTTTACTGTTACAAAACTACCTCGGATTTCCTTTCTCTTCTTCCTGCAATTGCTGCAAGCGCTCATATCTTCAATTTCCACAACTCTGCACTTCTACAATGAATTCTTGTGACGACATTGTCCATCCAAAAGAAGAGCACTTTAACAAAAAGATAATGTTACTTTTTTCTATACAGCATTCCACAAGTGGCTGAATTGACAGGCAGCATGCATAAACTACGTGAAGCGGCGGAGTTGTTTTTTCTTTTACTGATAAGGAATTGATAACGAAGTTCAATTACATGTCTAGTTATTATTTGCCATGCGAATATTTTTTCAAACTTAAATTATTTTTTGCACAAGCGATAACACTCGCTAATTACAAATTATCGAAAAGAGAAAGTAAACAATGAAGTTCGGAAGCAAAGAATGCTAAAAGGACTTGAGTGTACCAACATCCGACTGTCACTGCAACACGGTGGAAGGCCGCTCTTAAAATGAGGCCCTGACTGACAGATATAAGGACAGCTAGCGAAAGCGAAGAGGGGAACCAACATTCTGATTTGGCACTGGCAAAACAATGAATCATAACCTCGCAACATGACAAACAACGCGCTTTCAGTTCGGCTAGAAGCTGATGACAAGTCAAAATGAGTGTTCTAAGAGACTCTACCTTTCTCATTCAGCCTGCTTATCATCTCTTCGACCCGGGCATGTTGTCAATCGATCCACTCAAGTCTTACTTTTTGACAATCTGTTAACAGACACTGCATGCGCGCAGCATGCAAACCGACGCTAGACTGCGAGAGTTATTTGCGGTTCAGCGGCCAGGGGAAGTTTTAGAAGCGAAGTGGGGATGATGATGCATTCATTTCGATGCGAGACTCACAAAGCGTACCGTCAGCTAGGAAAATTCATTTCTTTAGTGAAAGAACAATTATGTATAGGTTTGGTTTGAAAACATGTAGAAGTGCGTAATTATGCAATTATGTAAAAAACTGTGAGACCTTAGACTTGAAGTTTTAATAAGAAAAAGAATATTTATTTTAACAAAAAAAATATGTACCGTACAACTGTTTGTTTAATTTTTTGTGCACGTTTTCGTACTTTCATAATAAAATTAAGCATGTAGTATATTTTTTTGGATAATAATTTGATTATAAAATAATTCGATTAATACTAGACTATCAATTTTCAAATAAAGTTTATATAATATACACTTATATTTATTATATTTAATGAATGTCGCATTGATTATTTATTGAAATAAATATTATTATCGAAACGTCGAAATTTTTATCGTAAAATAAATTTTTTACTGATACTCTTAATCTTATTTGCGAGTGAAAAAATCGCATCTTCTTAACTTAAAAAAATAAATATTATTATGATGATTACTGACAAGGATTACGAATTTTGTTGCAACTTTCTAGGTTTTCTTGTATAAAAATATGAAACTCCGTAAAGACAAGTTCAAAATAGTATATTGTGCAACAAGGGGAGAGAATGAGCTGTTTCTAGCGAGGCTGAGGTATTCAGCACGAGCGAAGTCGAGAGCGCGAGCCGCGAAGGCGCCCAAGACAGAGACGAGTACTGAAAATACCTCACCCGAGTCTGAAATACCTTTTCTCCCCGTGTTACCTACCGTGTTTTTGTCAACGAGGGCATGAAAAACCCTCATTTGGTGTTAGAAAGTTGGATAGATGATCGTACATTTTAAATCGTACACAGAAATCG